>SJYQ01016213.1:0-36324 GCA_006410935.1 Redunca redunca | reverse complement strand
GTACAGCAAAGTGAACCAGCCACATGTATACATACATTCCCTCTTTTTTTTTTTTTTGAACTGCCTTTCCATTTAGGTCACCACATAACATTGAGTTCCCTGAGCTATACAGTAGATTCTCATTATTATCTATTTTATATATAGTTGGGTATATACGTCAATCCCAATTTTTAAAAGTTACTTTTAAGATATTTTTATTAGTGGACTTTTTTTAGAGCAGATTTAGGTTTATAGAAAAATTATAAAGCAGAAAGGTCCTCTCCCTCCCAGTGTCTCCTGTTATTAACATCCTACTTTAGTATGGCGCCAGTGTTACAGTTAATGAATCCATATTAATTTGCTATTACTAACCCAAATCCAGCTTCCCTGGTGGCTCAAGCGGTAAAGTGTCTGGGTTTGATCCCTGGGTCGGGAAGATCCCCCGGAGAAGGATATGGCTATCCACTCCAGTACTATTGCCTGGAAAATCCCATGGACAGAGGAGCCTGGTAGGCTACAGTCCATGGGGTCACAAAGAGTCAGACACCACTGAGTGACTTCACTTTCACTTTCAACCCAAATCCACAGTTTACATTAGGTTTCACTCTTCATGTTACATCATTCTCTGGGCTTGAAAAATGCTCAGTGTCATCTAGCCACCATTACAATATCACACAAAATAATGTCACTGCCTTGAAAATCCACTGTGCATCACCTATTCAGCCTGCCTCTGCTTCCCCCAAGGCTCTGGCAACCACTGCTCTTTAATTTCTTTAGTTTGGCCTTTCTTGTAGCTGGAACCATTCAGTATACGCCCTTTTCAGATTGACTTTTTCCATTAAAAATATGCATTTAAGGTTCCTCCATGTCTTGCTTTGTTGTTCAGTCACTCAGTCATGACTGACTCTTTGTGACCCCACGGATGGCAGAACGCCAGGCCTCCCTGTCCATCACCAACTCCTGGAGTCTACCCAAACCCAGGTCCATTGAGTCAGTGATGCCATCCAACCATCTCATCCTCTGTTGTCCCCTTCTCCTCCTGCCTTCTATCTTTCCCAGCATTAGGGTCTTTTCCAATGAGTCAACTCTTCGCATCAGATGGCCAGAGTACAGGAGCTTCAGCTCCAGCATCAGCCCCACCAATGAATGTCTTGCTAGCCCATTTCTTTTTAATGCCAAATAATATTCCATTGCATGGACATACCACAGTTTACCCATTCATCTACTGAAATGTACCTTGGTGACCTCCGGTTTGGGGCAATTATGAATAAAGCTTCTATAAACATTTGTGTACATGATTTGTACAGACAAAAGTTGCCCACTCATTTGTGTAAATGTCTATAATCACAACTGCTAAACTGTATAAGTCTATAAGCTCTGTAAGAAACTGCCACACTGTCTTCCAAAGTAGCTGTACCAGTCTACTGTCTATAATGTTTAAAAATCCATCTACCGAAGTGCATCTTATTTTTATCAACACAAGGTGACTAGAAAACACTACTAGTATATTGTCTATGATCTAAGTGAAGGATAGTTAACTTTCAGAGCTAGACCAAACTTGTAAGACTTATAAGGACCCTAGCTGATGTCTTTGAGCAAATATACCTGACTTTTACAGCCTCGAAAAATGTAACTACTCATGAAGACCATCTTTTAAATCCCTTATGGTTATTAAGCCTTATACAACTCTTAAGAGGGAAATTATGATTTCTGTGCTATCAATAATTCCATTTTACTTTTAATTTATTTTGGTATCATTTCAATAAAACCTTAACAAACTATAGTTTAGACTTTGGAGAAAATGTTAAATGATCAAGACACTGAAAATCACTTGGATTGTTGAGCTGCTGTTTTTGTTGCTATTCTGGCTTTAGGTCATGAAATTTTTATCCTGCTAACAAAAGAAAACATTATATTTTCACTGAGGACATTTTCTGAATAGTATTATGGCCTTAATGCAGTGTTCATCCCTTATTTCTACACCTGCCCTAACATTATGGAGTAATTGTTGCATCCTCTTTCCCACGAACTTTACAGTTTGGTACCACTGGGGAAGAACTCTATGAACTTAGCAAAAATAAGGATTTGCCCCCAAAATGAAAAATTCTTTTCTCAGCATTTAAATACTCTTGTTTGCTATGAACAGATTTACTACTGAAGTAGTTTCCTTCCCCCTCCCAAAAAACACCTCTGTAAATCACCTACCTATAACAGATAAAATTTCATTGATTAAAATAACAGAATTGAGGAATAATAAATCTCAGTTGTAGGACATTGAAAATGAAATACTGTTTTATTACTTTCATGTAAAAATAATATGAGCAAACATTTAAATACTTACTGGGCACTAGGTGCTACTCTAGGGTCTTCACATATATTCTTTCAATTAGCCTTCAAAATAACCCCATGAGATAATTTTATTATCATTTCCATTTACGGAATCAAAAATTGAAGCTCAGGAAAGTCAAGCAGGGCTCCGCTATGACTTCTCCAACCTCCCTCTTAGGAACTGCAGTCCTGCCCAAGAGCCCCTGGCTAACGACTGAGTCCAGAATTCTTGTGGACACTGCTTGCTATGTGGACAGAAGAGTATCAGTGGTTTCTGGGGTCTCCATGTGTGTCTACTGCCCACCCATAAGAACCCTCCTCTGCCCCTACACTCAGGCACATACAGACGTGCGCTCCGGGCTGAGACTCACAGATGCTGTCATGCCCTAGGAAGCATGGTCTGGTACGATATCTGACACATCCCATGTTCACCTGCTGGACTTGACCCCTCCATAGCAGCTGTTCTATCTCCCCTGAAAGTGAAAATCACTCAGTCATGTCCGACTCTTTGCGACCCCATGGACTTAGTCCATGGAATTCTCCAGGCCAGAATACTGGAGTGGGTAGCCTTTCCCTTCTCCAGGGGATCTTCCCAACCCAGGGATCAAACCCAGGTTTCCCACGTTGCAGGCGGATTCTTTACCAGCTGAGCCACAAGGGAAGCCCAAGGCTATCTCTCCTGAGCCCCCACCTACTCTCCCAGGTTCTTTTAGCTCTAGCTAATCGCGTTAATCTGCTGAAATTAACCAAGCAGCAACCAAGAAGGATAAACAATGCTAATATAACCTTTGCTTTGAAAACAGACTACTGATTTTAATCAACTACTAAAAACAATTGTTGAAGGATAGCAAACTCTTCCTTTCAATGCAATTCATTTTTATTAATAAAAATAAGTGGACATTTCTATGTGGCTGAAAGTAATTTGTTCTCTTAAGTAGGCAAGTGTATCTTTTCAAGTTCATTAACATTCACTAGTTAGCTCCATTCCTACACAGATGAACTTCAGACTGAACTATGAGGGGGCTAGAAATAATTTGAATCTGAAACAATTCTGAATTAAAAAATTTTTTAGTATTTTAGATTTGAAAATAAAAATTTGAAGGAGGTGGAAACAGAGTTGATAAAAACCTCTGAAGGTCTACTCTCCAGGAATCTGTTTCTAAGATCTTCAGGCCTAGATCTTCATTCCATGACAGGAGGCTGGCAGTGACAGAATAACAAGGCACAAAGAAGCAGAACGGGTGACAGCTCAAGAAGCTATCAAGAGAAGAGGAGTGGGAAGGAAGTGACAGAAGTTAAACTCGAGTGATAAATTGGTAGGTTGAGTCTGAGTGATGACTGCTGGAACAGAATGAACAGAGAGGGTCCTAACTTGAACTAGAACAGTGAGAACTAAGAATCACGAGCTTACAGTTATTCTAAAATGTACATAAACCTAGGGCGCCTTGACTCTACCTTCTTGCCCTTTAAACAGGGATTTCCCTGGTGGTCCAGGGTTGAGACTTTGCCCTCCAGTGTAGAGAGTGGGGATTCCATCCCTGCCTGGTCGGGAAGCTAAGATCCCACATGCCTCACGGCCAAAAAATCAAAACATAAAATAGAAGCAATACTGGAACAAACTCAATAAAGACTTTAAAAATGGCCCACATTAAAAAGACTCCTTAAAATAAATAAATAACTGGCACAAAACAGGTACAAAGCAAATTATTGTTCTTTATAAGTGCAGTGTGTACAGTGAAGATGATCAATTTCCAAAAGTTATTATAAAATATCTGTTTCAAATAGAATTGTCCCACTTTAATTATTGTTATCCACTAAAACTAAGTTTCTCCAGCTAAACTGAAAACCATAGTTTCATCCTTCAACATCTGCTCAGAATTCCTTAAGATAGGTTCCAACAAGTTTCCAGACAAAAGAGAAAATCAGCTATGTGGGCCTCCCCCAACTCCTTCCTCTTGGCTATGGGATGCAGGGCAGTGAATTAACTAATATACATTTGCCCAAAGCAAAATAACACATTCTCTTAATTCATTTACTTATTCTTTGCAGAGTTACCCTCAATTCAAGAAAAATAGGTACTTATTAAAATTCAGATTTAGAAAAGATAAACTGCTGCTGCTGCTAAGTCACTTCAGTCGTTTCCGACTCTGTGCGACCCCATAGTTGGCAGCCCACCAGGCTCCCACATACCTGGGATTCTCCAGGCAAGAACACTGGAGTGGGTTACCATTTCCTTCTCCAATGCATGAAAGTAAAAAGTGAAAGTGAAGTCGCTCAGTCGTGTCTGACTCTTCGAGACCCCATGGACCGCAGCCTACTAGGCTCCTCTGTCCATGGGATTTTCCAGGCAAGAGTACTGGAGTGGGGTGCCATCGCCTTCTCCAAAAGATAAACTAGATGATATAAATAGATTTACTGAAGGAATCATTTGAAGATGACCAAGTCTATTATAGTACAATCTGTTTCATAAAATCATATTTCATAACCAACTTTTCTAAGAACACAGATATTCTATGGTATCTCTTCTCAAATACCAATGTGGCCATTATGCTGAATTTGATCAGGCAAAATGAAGATTTGCACTGAAATTGTTAGATACTGCATGTTGAAGTTTTCAAAAGAAACCTAATGTTAAAGTTGTATGAAAGTTTCCTTTTAAAACACATGAAAAGAGTATTTGTCAATTTAGGATACCCATTTAAGAGTAAAGTTTTTTATATTACAAATGAGAAATGTCAGATTCAAATCAAATATCAATTACAAATCAAGTGTCAGACACTATAAAAATGCTTTTATTTTTTTTANATTTAGGATACCCATTTAAGAGTAAAGTTTTTTATATTACAAATGAGAAATGTCAGATTCAAATCAAATATCAATTACAAATCAAGTGTCAGACAGTATAAAAATGCTTTTATTTTTTTTACTTTGCAATAAAGATTTAAGACCAAATATAAATTGTCAACCTGCATACTATTACTATAACAAGAACATGGATACAGTTTAAAAGAGACTTTTTAAAAAGTCTCATTTATTGGGGACAGTTACAGCACATGAGGCATGAATTTGGGCAAGAATTAATTTATTAAGGGCCATCAAACAGCAATGTTAATATCATCTGTGCATTAAGGTAATCAAAATTATCCTTTTCTGATCTTAGAGGAATTTTTGTATAGCTTCTATCTACTTTTTCATTCTGAGGTCTTTCTAGTCACCATTGCCTACCTTCTGCTTAGGGCTTCCCTCGTAGCTCTGTGGATAAAGAATCTGCCTGCAATGCAAGAGACCTGGGTTCAATCCTGGGTCAGGAAGATCCCCTAGAGAAGGAAATGGAAACACACTCCAGTGTTCTTGCCTGGAGAATCCCATGGACAGAGGAGCCTGGTGGGCTACAGTCCATGGGGTTGCAAGAGTCCAACTTAGCGACTAAATCACCACCACCACCTTCTGCTTCAAAGTGGCCTAACTGGATGTTACAAAGATCAGACAGCTGTGGTCTGTGATGGGGCTTTTTGTTGAATGGGAGGGAAAACCATCAAATAAACAAATCCAGATGTAAATGAGTAATTAAAATTCTAATAAAGGCTAAGAAAGACAGGAGGAGGGAAAGTAGAAACAACTGGTGGGGGTGCTCCTTAAGGGTGGGAATCAGAGAAGGCTTACTGGAGGAAGTATTAAGATGAGACTGAAGGATGAGCCCGAGTTAGAAAAATGAAAAGCTGGTGGGGGGTGGGGTGGCATTTTCAGGAGAAGGAGCAGCCATGAGGAAGAACAGTGGCCTCTGGTCAGAGAGGCAAATAAGAGGTCAATGAAGGGAAAACACCCTGATGTGACTGGAGTGTCCTGTGGGGGCCAGGTCAGCAGAACCGCATAGATGTGGAGGCTGGACCCTCCGGGCAGTGGGGAGCTGTGGGAGGGCAGGCCAGGGGTAGGATGCGCTGACTGCTTCACAAGTAGTATCCTGTCCTCAGAGTCCAGACCAGGGAATTACCTTTGATTCACTTTCTGTCTGTCTTTAGGTGCGGAATCAAGAGGGAACTGAAGCAACAGGCAAGATTTTAGAAACTCTCCAGCTATGAGAGAATTCAGATACAAAAATAGGAACCATTTAGAGAAACAGCGGAGACCTCTCAGAATTTTATGATCTCTGTTTCAGAGGTAAGCTCTGTCTTGTGGCCTGGGAAAGAATGACGAGGTAAGATCATTTTCCTGTGTCACTTTTCAGAAAACAGGTCAGAATCACAATGGAAATGACTCGAGATGCCACCTGTTGGAAGATGGGTGACTGTCTCTGCCATGGGAACAGAGTGCGAATGTGCTCAGTTGCTCAGTCATGCCCAGCTCTTTGCGACCCCATGGACTGTGGCCCACCAGGCTCCTCTGGCCATGGGGTTTTCCAGATAAGAATACTGGAGCGTGTAGCCATTTCTTCTTCCAGGGCAACTTCCCAACCCAGGAATCGAACCCTGTCTCCTATACTGGCAGGTGGATTCTTACAGCTGATCCACTTGGGAAGCTCAAAGAAACAGTGAGGGTTTGTCAACTGTCAGCTGAAAGGACAGATGTACTTTTGCTCCCGGTTACATACAGGCACTGTGTTGCGATGGGACCCCCCAAAAATCTGGGCAGGTGATACAGCTTCCCATCATCTTCCTTCAGGGACTGCAAAGTCCGTGTGGCAGTGCAGGTCCCCTCTCCCTGGGAGAATGCAGTGAACCACTGTGTAAGGGACATTTTGTGCCCACTTTCTAAGATCCATCCTTCAATACAAAATAAAATGTTCATTGGAACATTTTGTTGTTGTTGTTTAGTTTCTAAGTCGTGCCCAACTTTTGCAACCCTACAAAAGATTGTAGCCCTCCAGGCTCCTCTGTCCATGGGGTTTCCCAAGCAAGAATCCTGGAGTGGGTTGCCATTCCCTTCTCCACGGATCTTCCCAACCCAGGGATCAAACCTGGGTCTCCTGCATTGGCAGGTGGATTCTTTTACCACTGAGCCACCTGGAAAGCCCTTGGAAGTTTTTAATATGTTATAAAAACAAAATATAAGGTTGCACAATAAAAAGTAACACTGTTTTCCCCAGAAGGAAATAAACTCTATCAACAAAAAATCTTTTTCCCAGCAGAGTAGATAATTTAAATGCAAACTCTGCAGATGAAGACTACAATTTATTCCACAGGTAGCAGGTTCTATGTGACAGACATGCTCTTCCTTCCTTTCTTCCCACCCACAGAGTTTGGGCCATTTCTAGACAATGTTCAGCTGACATGCTTTCAAAAGATGCAAAAAGAGGTGATGCACACTCTCAGTGGAAAGGGAGTTTTGGTAAATAACTGATCGAGACCTAAGCTTTTGATTTCTAAAAGAAAGAACAAGATGATTCACAAATGCCTAAGGAAAAAGTAGGTCTGGCAGCCAGTTCTGAATGAAAGTAAAAAAAGAAAAAAAGTTTGCACTTAAAAGTGAATCTTGGTCAAATTTTAGACAAATCATTTAATTAAATCCTCTTATCTTTTGCCATGTCTCCATTCAGTACCCTTTTTTTTTTCCAGTTTAATAAAAGCTGACCTACCCAAATCAGAATTTATAAATAATTAAGAAGTAGTTATTTGTTGTTAAAAATTATTTCCTTGTGAAAGGAGTCAGTTTTCCATTTGTATTAAAGATCACTTAAAAAAAAGAGTTTAATGTTTAAGAGATAATTTTTCAGAAACACATCTAGTATATTGAATGAAGCCTCACTGTTCCCTGTCCCTTCTTCCCTCTCTCCCTCTATTCATCCATTCATTCATTAATTAGGCAAATGTTAATTGAGCCCCTGCTCTGGGCCAGGCATGGGGATTCAGCACTTGGAAGACAACAGTGAACGGAACAGCCTAAACGCCCACCCTGATGGAGCCTGAATTCTCATGCTACATCCACAGAGCTATAGAACTGATTGTGAAGGAAAATGAACTTTCAAAAAAATAATAAACATTTCAGTTTTTCAAGATGAAACAGTTCTAGAGATCCTTTACACAACAACGTAAACATAGTTAACACTACTGAATTACACACTTAAAGAATGATTCTCCAGGCAAGAATACTGAACTGGTTGCCATTTCCTTCTCCAAAAGAGTGATTAAGAGGATACATTTGATATTGTGTGCTTTTTACCACAATGGAAAAACTAAAATTATCAAAAGGTCAAAAATACATGTAGTCAGTATTAAAAAACTAAGATCATGGTATCTGGTCCCATCACTTCATGTCAAATAGATGGGGGAAAAGTGGAAGCAGTGAGAGATTTTATTTTCTTGGACTTCAAAATCACTGTGGACAGCGACTGCAGTCATGAAATTAAAAGACGCTTGTTCCTTGGATGGAAAGCTATCACAAACTTAGACATCATATTAAAAAGCAGAGACATCACTTTGTCAACAAAGGTCCATATAGTCTAAGGTATGGTTTTTCCTGTAGTCATGTATGGATCTGAGAGTTGGACCATAAAGAGAGCTAAGTGCCGAAGAACTGATGCTTTCAAATCGTGGTGTTGGAGAAGACTCTTGAAAGTCCCTTGGACAGCAAGGAGATCAAATCAGTTAATCCTAAAGGAAATCAACCCTGAATATTCACTGGGAGGACTGATGCTGACGCTGAAGGTCCAATACTTTGGCACCTGATGCGAAGGGCTGATTCATTGGAAAAGACCCTGATGCTGGGAAAGACTGAAGGCAAAAGGAGAAGAGGCTGGCAGAGGATGATGGACACGAACCTGGGCAAACGCTGGGAGATAGTGAAGGGCAGGGAAACCCTTCTACAGCGTTCTGCAGTCCATGGGCTCACCAAGAGTTGGACGTGATTTACTGACTGAACGACAACAACAAGAATATTTACTGAGCACTGACTATATATCAGGTTCTGAGTGTCATCTCACTTAATCCTCACAATAACCTTAAGAAGCAGGCACTGTTATTATCCCCATTTTACAGATGGATACACTGAGGGGGAAAGCAACTTATCCAAGGTCACGTATCCAAGAGATGGTGCTCAGATGCAATCCAACTTGTCTCCTAACAAGTTAAACTGTTTCCTTACATACACAAAGTTTTGAAAATAGCGATACTATTTTCAATAGGACCTTCAGCTAATAGCGGGGAAAGAGTGGTAATCATACTACGATAGTAAAAGTAGCTACAGTCACATCTGTTTTCATTCTTCAACTTGGTTTTTCAATTCTTGATGATTTCTAGCCCAACTTACTGCCCTTCTGATAGTTATTTTACCTGGAAACCTATGTGCTGGACAAACTGCTTGTGACCATTTGTCTCTAAGCCATAATATGCTTTTCCTACTAATGGAAAGAAAAAAATCACACAGGATGGTTTCTTTTAAAACAGACATTACTGAAACCGTAAATATTTTTAGCCCTTTGTACTTTTCATCCAGCAGCTTGGCTGAGAATAATATAGAAACACTTAAAAATAGCCCTTCAGTACTCTGAAAACCATCAACTAGTTTAGCACATACCCAGCACCTGCTTGACTTAATCAACATGATTTTGCTAGTTGAACAAAAAAAGAAAATCCTTTCAGTTTCAGAATTTTGCTCCCTTAAAAACCAAATGTGTCACCAGGGCACTTGGTGTGAGGTTGCCCCCTCTCTTCCTAACTTAGAAGGTGACACCTGGATCAAGTCATGGGTAACTAATGAAGATGCAACTTTCCCCTTCTTGCAACACACCTCACAGCAGTGAGAAAAAGCTCCCCAGGCAGGAGCCTTCGTAACAATTGTTAGGATTTTAATGGAGAATTATTTTGTTCTACAGTTTATAGGTGTTGTTCAGGTTAACCTGAGGACACAGAGAATAAATCAGCTGCTACAGAAAGGTAACGTTATGCGACAGGAGATATGCCCTCTGACCTGTTTTTCCAGTACGATCCATAGATTTCAGGACAGCAAAAAGGAAGAAACGGGGAAGGAGGGAAGAAAGAAAGGCAATAATTTATTTAGACTCTACTCTGTTCAAAATACTTTGTGCTTAGCATCAAATTTCCAACTACGGTGTAAGAAGCATTATGTCGTAACAGAGCAGGAGTAGCTGACCTAAACAACATCACCACCACAGGATTTTAAAGCCTACATAATGTGAAGCACTGATTTTCAGATTGCCAGTTATGCTTATTTAATAACATAAAGATTAACACAGCTTGGTGCCAGACAGCCTTTTCCCTGCAGCCAAACTGGATGAAGATTTTATAACATCACCTTCCATAATAAAAATTTCTTGGAACATGAGGTCTCTGGCCCATACCAAAGAGAGGAAGTTAAAAAACATCATATTTTCTTTTTCTTTTTTCTTTTTTTAAAGTGGAGGCAGAGCTTTAGAGTGAATACATAATTGTATTGTCTAAAGGGGACATTTTCAAGAGTGAAAGGGGATGTTGTCAATTAATCCAGAACACAGGTGTGAACTGGGACAGTCCTGGGCAAACCACAAGTATCCCACATCCCACACCTATAAGCCCCCCAAGGGGAAAGTCATAACCAGGCTTCAGTGTAAACCATTTTGTTTCCTCTGACACTTTTAGGTCTCCCAAAATGTATGAGACCATGCTAATAAAAATCTAAGTTTTCTACTTAGCTTTTTAAAAATCTCTCTCTTTCCTTAAGAGTAAAATTTGGAATGACTAGAAAGCATGCCTTCTTCCCTGCTTTATCATTCAAATTCCCCAGGCACGGACAATAAAACTATATCTAAAGCAAAAGTCAATGGATATATCACCCTGGACAGAGGATGACTTGTTTTTTGCCAATTTGGCTCATTTCACCAATCGCTGATGAATCACAAAGATCCAGAAGACCTATTGGTTTGAAAACAGAACACCAGGGATGCCAGAAACAAGATTTTTAAAGTTCCTACAAGATCAGAAATGAGCCCAAATGAATACAGTCAAGTTGATGGCGGCTCCAATGTGAAGTTCTGCCCAGCTGATCCATAGAGGTGGCAGCTTCCTGATTCAACAGAGGCAGTGTGACCAGGCTGCCAAAATGTCCCTTTGGCCGCATGAATAAAGACACTGTTCTCAGACCAGAGGAGTCCAAGTCTCATCATACTTGGCTCTAGTCAAACTACTCATGGAGAATGGCTTTAAATTTTTCCCACTACATTTTAAGGCACCTTCTCATAAACTGAAGACTGAAGAGAAGGAAAGATCAGAATGATATGAACTCCATCTGAGGAATACTAAAGAGAATGGACTGATGCTGAAGCTGAAACTCCAATACTTTGGCCCCAGTGTGAAGAACTGACTCAGTGGAAAAGACCCTGATGCTAGGAAAGATAGAAGGCAGGAGGAGAAGGGGACGACAGAGGATGAGATGGTTGGATGGTATCACCGACTTGATGGACATGAGTTTGAACAAGCTCCAGGAGTTGGTGACAGACAGGGAAGCCTGGCGTGCTGCAGTCCATGGGATCGCAAAGAGTTGGACATGACTGAGTGACTGAACTGAACTGACTGAAAGAGAATTTAGCATGAATAACTTGGAAAAAGAAGACTTACAGAGGTTATGGTGTTATCTTTATTCAAATAACTGAAGATCTGCCATGAGAACTGTTAGCTTTATTTGCAACATAGAAATTAGGATCCCTTATTTGTAATTTGAGGCTGGTAAATGCAAAACTATAACATTTAGAATGGTAAACAACAAGGTCCTATGTATAGCACTGGGATCTATGTCCAGTCTCCTGGGATAAATCATTATGGAAAAGGATATATATACGTGTAAAACTAGTCACTCTGCTGTACACCCGAAACTAACGCAACACTGTAAATCAAATACGTACCAATGAGATAAAATTTTATTTTAAAAAAGAGGAAAAAAAAAAAAGAAATGAGGATCCCTTAAAGGAAGCATCTGCATCTGATGGTGCTGAACCTGAAGACATTGAACTTCCTGCCCACTTGCACAACTGGTAATTACATGGGGGAGAATGCCACACTCTTCATGAATCAAACACCAAGAACTAGCTTGGAGCTGCACTAACAGACTTTCTTCATCATGGACTGCAGAGTTCTTCTTTTCTGGCCAATCTAATGAATGAAAGGACAACCCAAGCCGAAATAACAATTCTTAATACATTGGACAAGTCCAAGTGTACTGAAAAGAGGAAACACAGCAGTAGCTACACCATATATTTCATATTTGACCTAAAATTGGCCACACAGAAAGCCTCAGTCACCCTAAAGGACTTCTGTGGTCCAATACAATATGTACACAGAATTAAATGAAAACATCATTGCTGAACAATTTTTTAAAAGCTACCACTGCACAAGTTGCTTTCAACATACAAATAATTCTTATTTGAAAAGACCATTTGTACATAGTAATGGGATGTCTATTTAATTTTTTCTTACTTTTTGGCATCCTGAAAAAAACTGCTTTCAAAATATCTATACCCATTTATAAAAATTTAAATGCAGGCACTTTAGCAACAAATCAAAACCAGATAAAAGTGCTTAATGTAAGAGACTCTAGAGCCAGGAATGAAACCCAAAAGATAAGATATATTAGAGAAATACAGAGAGAGAAGCAAATCAATAGACTATAATCTCAATATAGAGCACAGAGCTTGGCACATAGTTGGTAAATGCTCTCCACAGAAAGGCTCAACTAAGCAGAGTATAACTGATTCGTGAAAAAATAACTGTGTGTCTTCCTAGATCTTTTCAAAACTACTTGACACTACTTGCCAAACATTAAGAAATCAATATATTAAATTATGCTAATAAAATAAGTGGTGATAAAATAACCTGTTGTGTGTAAGGCCCGGGTCACCCCGTGGTGTGATGCCCTGCAAACTTAGTCAGCAAGGGGGATTTCAGGCCAGATTTTAATTGCCTGCTCTCCATCTTTGGATTTGCAATATGTTTGGTGATAAAGAAAAAAAAAAAAGACATAGCCAAAAAAGGGTGCGTCACTTATACTGTCTGTGTCTTATATAAGTATGTACCTTATATTTAAAACTGGTTTTTTTTTTTTTTCTTGGACTTTAATCCTACAACAAACCAACTGCAACTGCAAAAGCAATAAAATCCAGTACCAACAAAACCCAACATGCTAGGGGATTTACAGCAAAGGCCCAGCAGCTTGATATATTCTAGCTATATAAAGAGGTCTTCTGTCAACTCATTATCTTCTGCTTACAGGTATTTTACTACATTTTAAAAGGCCTGAGGAGCTTTAATGTTTCAAACTCTAAACTATCTTCCTAGACCCGATGCAGCCAGTAAATAAATATATTTTAAAATAAAAGAAAGTGAAAAGTCCCCCATTTATCCAAAGGTAACCGTTGTAAACAACTTGTTCTCCTTCCAGAAATTTATTTCGCATTTGCCTCTAAACCCACACATAGGTGTGCATACAGTATTTTAAATAAAAACATTAATAATCTTCCATTTGCACTTTTTCTCCAAACATTTTAACATGGACCTCTTTCTAAGGTAATCTTCCCTTCAAAGAAAATTTTAAAATCTGGGTGTTATTGTATGACCTTATTAATTAAGAGTTTTTTAGAATCACTACAACTTATTAAAGTTTTGCAAAAAAATTTAAAGTGAGATGCAAATTATATAGAATAAATTGCACAAATCTTAAGTAAAAAAAAGAAAAAAACCTATCCATCTGAGCGTTCATATACCTTAGATTCCCTACAGCCAACCAAAATCTTTATTTGCCTCCATGAACATTCCAAAGTAAGTCAAGATTGTTAAAAAATAGTTAGTTCCCAATCAATTGACTGACTTTCTCAACAACAGATGGGTGGAAACTGTCTTCACAAAATTCAGAACCATAATATGGCCCCTTGTATAGCCCCTATATATAATAGAAGCAGAATCCCTAGCATTTTTAGAGAGGCATGAAATTACTATACACCATTCCCTCTCTTCTAACACACTATTTGAGATGTTTGGGTTTGTCTTTTTTTTAATACTTTATATTCCTCAAGTGATGTGTGGCCACACAAGACTGATGTTCCCAACTCAACCTCATTATCTGTCTGCTGTTGCCTCTCCAGTATCAGCCAGATTTATTCATTTCCATTCAACAATTATTTATTAAAATTTTACTTTGTACAAGACACAGTGCTAGGGGTAGGGGGAACTACAAATGCACATTCAACATCCATGAGTTTTCAGTCTAGTGGACCAAAGGCTCATATACAAGTGTCTACTTGCCAAGACATCCAACTGGCAGTTGAATGATGAAACCTAGGCCCAAGAGGGGCCAAGGAGAAAAGCAGGGCTCAGCTGTGGTAAATGGGGAGAAACAGTGGAAGAGGCAGAGAAGGCAATGGCAACCCACTCCAGCACTCTTGCCTGGGAAATCCCATGGACGGAGGAGCCTGGTAGGCTGCAGTCCATGGGGTCGCTAACAGTCAGACACGACTGAGCGACTTCACTTTCACTTTTCACTTTCATGCATTGGAGAAGGAAATGGCAACCTACTCCAGTATTCTTGCCTGGAGAATCCCAGGGCTGGGGGAGCCTGGTGGGCTGCCGTCTATGGGGTCGCACAGAGTCGGACACAACTGAAGCAACTTCAGGCCTGGTTCATAAAAATCTCCCATGTGTGATCCTCTTATGTTCTTTCCTCCTCTCTTGACGTGCTGTAAAACCCCCAATAATTGTGGAAGCCATGCATTGGAAATGGAGAAACTACAAAATAAAAGTAATCTGGATTTCTGAAGGACAACCAGGAGGAATGCCACTTATTAACAGCCATTATGAACTTTGAGATTTGGGGGGTTATCTTTACAAGCAGCTAACTTTATCTTAGCAATACCCAAATTCTGAGCATGCTTTTGCCTTAGTTTGGGTCTACTGAGAAGTAGGAACCAAGACAGCATTAGAAACACAGGAGTCTGCTGTGGGGAGGGAGCAAGAGAAGGTGAGAGGTCCTTCAGACCGCAAGGTGGACAGTGAGAGGGAAGGAAGGAGGGATGTACAGGAAGTCTCAGACTGCAGTACAGTTCCAAGAAAGGTCTGGTTAAGCGAATGTGAGTTCTTAAGCCAACATGGCCCACTGAAAAAATCTTGCATCCCGAAGGAATGAGGCTACAATGGGAACCTTCATGTCTTTGGTGGGGAGGAGCCCAGGGGCTCAGGGTGGTCCTAGAGTCAATGCAGAGGTGGCCCCAGAGGGGCACCAAGTGGGCAGTCAGCCAGTTTATGCTCCAGCTGCAGATATAAACATCTCATGGCCATGGACACCTCATTCCTCAGACTTTCAAATTTCAAGTCCTACCTTCCCTTTCCCCCTTCCACTTACCCAAACGCACACGAACCTTTCCTTCTCTGCTCCTGTCTTTTAAGAAGAGTTGTTCCTTCTCTAGTCCAAAGCTATTTTCTCCATACATTCCAGCTAATGTGTCCTCAGATCTTCTTAGAGACATCATTCCATTAATTGTCTCCTTCCTCTTTCTCTCTTCTGGATTCTATCTACTCTAGTATGTGAACATGCTTAAGATTTTCAAACTTAAAAAAATTTTATTGAAGTATAGTTGATTTATAATTTCCCAGGTATACAGCAAAGTGCTTCAGTCATACATATACACACCTACTCTTTTCCAGTGTGCTCAGTAGTTCAGTCCTGTCCGACCATTTTGCGACCCCATGGACTATAGCCCACCAGGCTCTCCTGTCCATGGGATTTTCCAGGCAAGAATACCAGAGTGGGGTGTCATTTCCTTCTCCAGGGGATCTTCCTCACCCAGAGATTGAACCAGTGCATCTCCTGCACTGGCAGGCGGATTCTTTGCTATTAACACCACCTTTTTCAGATTATCTGTTAATCCCAAATTTATCCCTCTCCCACTCTCCCTTTTGGTAACTATGCATTTGTTTTGTATGTCTGTGAGACTACTTGTGCTTTGTAAATAAGTTCACTTGCATCATTTTTTAAATTAACTATTGATTTACTGAGTCTTTGCTGCAGTAGAAGGGCTTCTCATTGCGGTGGTTTCTGTTGCTGCAGAGCACAGGCTCTAGGGTGCATGGACTTCAGTAGTGGTGGCAGTGGGCTTAGCTGCTGTGGGATCTTTTCAGATCAGGGATCGAACCCATTCCCCTGCATTAGCAGGCAGATTCTCAACCACGGGACCACAGGGAAGTCCCCACTTGTATCATATTTTTTAGATTCCACATAAGTGGTATCACATGACATTTCTCTCTTTCTGATTTACCTCACTTACTATGATAATCTCTTAAATCCATCCATGTTGTTGCAAATAGCATTATTTCATTCTTTTTATGCCTAAATAATATTCTACTGTATACATACACACATCACATCTTCTTTATCCACTCATCTGTCACTGGACACTTAGGCTGCTTCTACGTCTTGGCTATTAAGAACTAAGATCTAAAAAAATGCTCATTGACCCTCTTTCTTTCCTTCCCTTCCCATCTCATCTTCTTGCAAGAGTGGTATGAGTGGACCACTTATTTCTTATGTTGTACCATACCACAGCTCCTCTCACTAGGACCACACAAACCTACAAGTTGAAATATCCTGGAACCCTTGCCAACCTCTCTGAAATGCTTAACACTACTGATAACTCCTTCCTTCTAGACACTCCTGCCTTGGGTTCTAGGACCTGCTATCTTTAAGTTTTCCTCCTCCGGCAAACCATTCTTTCTAAGGCTTCTTTTTATTGGCCTCCTCCTGAAACATCCACTTCCCAGGGCTTCTATGATTGGTTCTCCCTGTTCTGTCTCTCACATTAATCTCAATCCACTCCTGGTTTCATAACTTAACTGAACACCCCTACACTGATGACATCACAATATTAGAAATATTGCCTTACAACTATATGGAATGTGACTATGGGAATGCAGTCACTGAAACCTGGGAGCTGTCCTCAGTTAGTGCCGCTCTTTCCAGGCTGTGCTGTGCTTGATTGCTCAGTCATATCCAACTCTTTGCCACCCCATGGACTATAGCCCGCCGGGTTCCTCTGTCCATAGGATTCTCCAGGCAAGAATACTGGAGTGGGTTGCTATGCCCTCCTCCAGGGGATCTTCCCAACCTAGGGATCAAACCCAGGTCACCCGCATTGCAGGGGGATTCTTTACTGTCTGAGCCACCAGGGAGGCCCAAGAATACTGGAGTGGGTAGCCTATCCCTTCTCCAGGGGATCTTCCTGATCCAGGAATTGAACTGGTGTCTCCTGCATTGCAGGCAGATTCTTTACCAGCTGAGCTACCAGGGAAGCTGACTCTCGGCACCATCAGCTCCTAATCGCCATCCCCACCCGCACTGTTCCCTCACTCTTCGCATGGACTTCTATAGGAACATAGGAACTGATCCTAGGACCTCTGAATCCATTCCCATAGTCACATCTCCATATAGTTGTAAGGCAATATTTCTAAAGCACAAATGTGATCAAGAAAATTCTTCATTGAAATTTCAGAAGTGGTTCCTCACTGCCTACAGGACAAAGGTCCCTCTCCTTAGAACAGTACATAAGATCCTGCACAGTCAAGCTCCCATTTATGTTTGAGCCTGATCTTCCTCCATGTTGCCAAGCTCTAGTCATACTGAACTATCTGAAAGTCACAGAAGGTGGTATGTGTTCTATGCGTCTAAAACTTGATACAAACCTTTTGCCTTGAATGCTCCTTCCACTACCTTGTCCAACTGGGGTAATGTACTACACGTTCTTTTAATATTCAGTGTGGGATTCATTTGTTCACAGATGTCTTACTAATGAACCCAACCTTCTGTGGGCCCCCTTCTCATCCTCACACCCCCATTCAAGTGGCTCTTATACAGTTAGTACTGGTTCATGGCACCTATCATGTGATTCCAGGATGGCAATATTGTCCTGTTCCTTTTTGAACAGCACTGACACAAAGTAGGCACTTAATGAATGCTTACTGATAGAAAGAATGAATGATGAGCAAATCCAATCCTCCTTCTTAAGCTGGGCGTGATAAAATTTAAAACAAAATTCTCAGAGTGGCCCAAAATCATGACACTGATCAACATTATAGGCACGCACTGGTGGCCAAGTTCAAGTAGTGCCATCTTTAATTTACATGTGAAAAGTGAGCACTTGGCATTAGAGGAGAAAGACTCAAATATTCTACATAAGATCACTGTAAAGATAGCTCAAGGGCTTTTATCCCAAGGGACATGCATTCATTCTCAGTAATTGTATAAACCAGGGTTCACATTTCACATGGGACTTTCTCACACAAATTGGAAACAGAAGACAGTTAAATGAGGCAAAGAAAAGCGTGGCTTTGAAACACAAGGAACCACACGTGCATTTTGCATTAAATGCTGTTGTAATTTGCTCACAGAACGTAGTACAAAATTTACCCTAAAAGTTATAGCTTGTAAATTTGATATGTAAATAGGAATTTAAAATTAGAAATCTCCATGGCCACTGAATACTAAAAGAGCAAAAAGAAAAAGGGGATGAAAGATAAAATACACAGTTTCAAACTTTCTGGGATATAGCTCCCTCCTGCCTGGTCACTGGGAGGCCAGTTAGCACATTCAGCGTACTGGGTAAACACAAGGGTTTACAGAAAATGGAACTTTTTATGAAAAATCATGGGTCAAACAACTCTGTGACATATCTGCTGTTAAAGGAAACACATTTTTTTTCTCCTACCTGACACGATGATGCATGATGTTCTTATCCACAAAGACAACTGA
The DNA here is from genome assembly GCA_006410935.1 of Redunca redunca. NCBI lineage: Eukaryota > Metazoa > Chordata > Mammalia > Artiodactyla > Bovidae > Redunca > Redunca redunca. Next base: position 17,304 of record SJYQ01016213.1, on the reverse strand, counting down.
ACATGGTTCCCATCCCAAAGCTTAGTGAATACCTTTTTTAAACTTTGAAAAATAAATCCCCAAACATAGTTCTTGTAACATATTAAATCCTGCCAAAGATGGATGTTTTCGGGGACACAGTCCAAAGAAAGCTTTTAATTTATTTAATGGTCTCTGAGCTAATGGTATCAAGAAAATGTGTATCTTTGTTCTAAAATACACAAATCATTGATGCTTATACAATATATAGCAACCACTTAACTAAGTTCCTGCTGTTCAGCTTTAAAAGAGTAGCGTTTTACCTGGAACTGAAACCTGAGACTGAAATTCTGCAAAAAGTCTGGGATGACATCAAACTTAACATTTTGCCAAGCTAGTAAAAGGATTTCTCAAAACAGCATGCCAGAATATCAGCTTTTAGACAAACCTAAATGAAATGTCAGGGAAGGACTACCATGTTTCCTCCTCTTGTCCACTAATAACCATCATGGACTATAACTGATGGTCCCATGCTGTCAGTCCAACAGATTATTGGCACCAACAAATCCCTTGGAAATTTGCTCATAACCACCCAAGTCCAAGTAGATGTGACCTCTCAAGTTTCAGACTGATGATATTAAAGAAATGCATTTGTAGGCTGACAAGCTTATGGTGGTGGTGGTTCAGTTGCTAAGTCATGTTTGACTGTTGTGACCCCGTGGACTGTGGCCCACCAGGCTCGTCTGTCCGTGGGATTTCCCAGGCAAGAATACTGGAGTGGGTTGCCATTTCCTTCTCCAGGGGATCTTCCTGTCCCAGGGATCAAACCCAGATCTCCTACATTGGCAGAAGGATTCTTCACCACTAAGCCACCAGGAAAGCCCTTGAAAAGCTTTTAACTCAGGCTAAAATGCTCCAGAGTACCAGGAGAAACTCTTTAAATAAATACTCAGGGAAAATCTGCATCTATGGGTGATTCAGTGGTACATACAAAATTTATCCTTGAGCAAAACAAACAGTAATTTGAATGATCTCCCTCCATTTCTCCTCCTTACACTTCTCAAATTCAATCTCAGTATTGTTCAATCTCTGCCCTTATTACTCTTTACCCTTTGTCTGAAGTTTTCAACTGAGTTACTTTACAATATGGTTGTAGTTATGGAGGGAAATGTTATTATTCTTCAGAGATGATGCAGAAGTGTTTAGGGTTAAAATGTCACAAGGTCTACAACTTACTTTCAAATGAAACTTTTAAAAATATGAGCCCCTTTCCCCAGTGGTGGTGGTAGTTTAGTTGCTAAGTTGTGTCCAACACTTGTGACCCCACAGACTGTAGCCTGCCAGGCTCCTCTGTCCATAGGATTCTCCAGACAAGAATACTGGAGTGTGTTGCCATTTCCTTCTCCAAGGGATCTTCGCGACTCAGGAATTGAACCCGGGTCTCCTGCACTGCAGGTAGATTCTTTACTGACTGAGCTATGAAAGAAGTCCCTTTCCCCAGTACATATACGCAAAAGTATATACAGTAAGACACCATAGCAAATGTAATGATCAGTGAGCATAAACTTAGAGAGAAAGTGTTCCTTATATTATTCTTTCATCTTTCCTCTAGGTGTGAATGTTTCAAAAGAAAGAGGAAAAATGTTTTAAAAAATTACTTTTCTTAATGAATACCAGTTTTTCATATTGTAAATCCATTTTCTAGCACCACAAACCTAAAATTTGGGGGACCTTGTGCTAAAGAGATGTCAGAAACAACAGAAGATACCTTTAATTGTCTTCTATGAGCACAACTTCGGTTCAGTTTGCACGTGTTGGAGGGGACTGATTGTGACGTCTAGGATGGAAGTGGAGGGCTGGATGAATGCACCCCTGATCCAGGCACTTCCCTCCAGAAGTCTCCAGAAAGCTGGGGCCTCAGGGTCTCCTGGTCTCTACCTCCCAGGGAGCTCCTGGTTACTCATCCTGGTTCCAGGATCTACCTGTGGCTCCTGGGATACGGCTGGGAGTTCACTGAGGGTTTGGGGCTCAATCCAAAGCACACACACACGGGACAAACATTAGAGTTTGCGAAATAAACTACTGTGTGTTAGATCTCCTAATTTTAAAAGATACGTGTTATAAATATTCTTAAACTCTTTCAAAACTTCAGCTGAGTCTAAAATGCTTCTTCAGATAATTTATGTGCAAATCTTATGTGAGCAATTTACTGTTCGTATCAGTACAGATCTGGTCAGAGAAACAAAAGATTGGAACTAAAAACATAATTCATATCTGACAAAGCATGAACAGTCTTTCTCATTCAATTATACTGGCATCGATGGAAAAAAGGCTTTTTTTTTTTTTCACCTCACTGAGAAGCTGATAGGATCTTAGTTCCCTGACCAAGGATCCAACCCAAGCCCTGGGAAGTGAAACCGGGGAGTCCCAAGAAACATTTCTTTGCAATAGGCGTGTTGGGATGGCTGCCTTCATCCTCACAGAGTATGCTTTCAAGAAGGAATGTGGTAGAAGGCAGTTTCTTCTCTCTGCAGCTATTTTTTTTTCCAAAATCACTTTCCATTTGTCCTAAGTCAGGGTTTCTAAATAATGACACCCAAACTATACTCAAAACAGGGCACTAAATGCCTGTTTTCAAAGGTCAGACAGAAGTGTCAGCTTCTAAGCTGATTTCACACTGTGCACATGATATTTTTGGGGAGAGCAGGTTGCAGCAAAATGATACAAACATAACTTTCTCTAATGTTTGTGCTAATATGATGCTAAACTTCTAACTCACACACCAAGATCTTGGCTACCGTCCATCTCTCCTGAACATGGTTGTCTTTTAATTAGCCAGATACGTCTGTAATAATAAATACAAAGCTTCATAAGAACTCAATAAAGCCAGGTGAAATCTTTACCACCTAAAGCGTTTAGATAGCTTATAATCAACTAGATGGTGTTTTCTCAATGAGAACTACGGATTGCAAGGTAAGGTATCTTTCGATCTGTTTATACTGAGTGTTTACTTACATGGCAGCCATGGTACTAGCAACATGCATATGTGCTCATGTTGTTCTTAGCATAACACTGTGCGGTGTGTAATGTTACAGGCATGGGACAGCAGAGAACAGGGAGGCTCTGAGAAGGGGAAATGAGCATGCATCAGGCATGACCACGTGGCATCGTAACAGTGCACATTCTGCATTATCTCACCTAACTCTCTCTGCAACCCTAGGACACATCAGTAACCCCACTTTACAGAGGAGAAAACTGGGAGGTACATAGCCAAGATTGCTCAGCTGGGAACTAAACCCCCGTACACATCATGAGCACAATCCCTCTCTCTGGTCACCAAATTCCTCAAGCTTCAAGCCAGAAACCGGAGACAGAGGTCATGGCCATGGAGGGGACTGCCACAAATATTACCTCCTGGTCACTGTATCCACTGAGGCTACAGAAACCCATTGCCTGGAGGAGGGGAAATATACAACCATGCCCCAGGGTTGAAGGTAAGTTTCTTTTTAAATCCAGAGGATGTGTTCCACTGGGTGGCTTTATATTCTGGTTTAACCCAAAGCTTAAAGCCTAAGGAATACAAACTGCCAATCTGACTCCACGGCTGACTCAGCCTTCCAGAGATTCTATAAATGACCAATCACTGAGAGAAGGGAAAGCTCTAGAAGGCCCACTGGAAGGCTCTTCTCAGCTGCCTTCCTGCTTGTCCCTCATACTTCCCTCTGTATGACTAACTCGGGGTCTAAATTTACATGTGTAATTATTCACAACAGCCAAAGGTGGAAACTACCCAAATGTCTATCAGCTGATGAATGGATAAACAAATTGTGGTATATTTGTGGCATGCAATGGAATATTATCCAGTCATAAGGACTGAAATACTGATACATGCTACAGTGTGGATGAACCTCAAAAACATTATGCTAAATTAAAGACGTCAGACCCCCAAAGTCACATATCATATGTATAATCCCATTTATATGAAGCATCCAGAAAAGGTAAGTCCATAGAAGCAGGAAGCAGATTAGTGGCTTCCAGGGGATGAAACATGAGAGTATTGGGAGTGACTTTTTAATGGGTATGCGGATTCCTTTGGGGTGATGAAAATGTTTTGGAACTAGACTGAGGTGATGGCTACACACTAAATTGTATACTTTAAGAGGGTTAATTTCATGTTATGTAAATTCACTTCAATTAAAAAAAACACATATGTGAATGCACACTCCTTGGGCAGTCTTGAATAACAATGTACAGTATGCCAAGCCATAAAGATGCCCCACCCTGGGCTCTTTTTACATTACACACAAATAGACAGAGACGGATTTCCTGTAAGTAAGCTGATCTTGAAGAAAAAAATGTTAGAGAAAGAAAATGAGAACTCAGCCAACTCAACAAAACAAAACAAAACAAGATTCAACACTGTATTTTTTTCATCTTTGTATCTCCTCTATCCCACGAAACCAAACATCAACCCCAATCACCAAGTACACCACACACAGAAAAACAGGCACTTAAAGAGACCAGTAAAATGAAATCTGTGGTGGGCTGTCCCCCTACTGTCCCAAACTTAAAAGAAACATCCAACAGGCCCTTAAACATACAAAAAGAGGCACAATCTCGCTGATAATCGAGGATATTCAAAAGAAAACAACTAGAGAATCTCTCTTCATCCAGCAGAGTGGGAAATCTGGACAAGATTCCAGCTCTCTAGCTGCAGTGAGATAACCAGGTATTTCATATTTTCCTGGTGAGACTCTCCATTGATGCAAGTTTTTTGGAATGTCATCTGGCATCATCTTTGACTCAGCTCTTAGGAATCTATCCTTCAAAGTGGGTAAGTGAGAATATGCACACAAGAATTTTAACTGTGGTGTTTTGTGGAATGGTAAAAACCTAGGATGCCCCTGAATGATGCCATCAACTGAGGACTATTTAAAGAAACTATGGCGCACCTTATGGGCTTCCCTTGTAGCTCAGTTGATAAAGAATCTGCCTGCAGTGCAGGAAACCCAGGTTCGATCCCTGGGTTGGGAAGAACCCCTGGAGAAGGAAATGGCAACCCATTCCAGTATCCTTGCCTGGAAAACCTCATGGACAGAGAAGCCTGGTGGGTTACAGTCCACGGGGTCGCAAAGAGTTGAGCACGACTGAGCGACTGAACTGAACTGATGGTTCACCGATAACTATGAGGGACATTCATATATTAAAAAGAGGCATCAGATTTATGATTATTGATAAGGAAAAATGTTGTGACATAATATTAAGTAAAAAATAAATTGCAGAGTATTAATCATGATTTTATCTTTACAGAGAAATAGTTATATAAGTATGCATACATATATACATATGTTTGTATATATGTATGCATACATTCAGAGCAAGGAAAATAAATAATCTGAAAGCTGAGAAGAAAGGCAATAAACTTTTCAGTATTTACCTTTATATCATTTGAAACATTTTAACAATCATGTAATTGTCCTGCAACTATATTTTTACATAGAAAAACTTTAAATAAACAGGATTCTTTTCTCTGCACTTGACTTTGCTGCTGCTACTGCTAAGTCGCTTCAGTCGTGTCCGACTCTTAGTGACCCCATGGACTGCAGCCTACCAGGCTCCTCCATCCATGGGATTTTCCAGGCAAGAGTACTGGAAAAATACAAATGTAAGAAATATGGATATGACAGTCCCATCAAAACCTACTTTGAGGGTATGACCTGAAGTTGAGGGATTCAGTTTATAGCTCCTAAGCTGTCTGTATTCCATCCCATTCCAGTGGGACTTCAAGTGGGATCTATGTAGACCAGCCCCAAAGCCAGAAACAGGGAGGAGAGTTTAGAGACTTTTTAGCAGTTTTCCAGAGTTAATTTTATGTCTGTTGAATGTAATAATTTTTTAAATCTTATGATTTTAGATGTTTTAATTTCATTTTTCTAGTAATTCATTTTTATCATATTTTATAAAATTATGCATCCATGACTCAAACAAAATGGTTAATAAAGCACAGTTCTTCGATGTTCATAATGATAAAGCAAAGTAATATATTTAGGAGCTTTAATAATGAAAGATTAAATTGTATTAAACATATTAGGACTATGCTAATATAATCAAACACTTATGAAAAGATACCAAATTGATTTGCTGAAAACTTTCGGGTAATCAGAACAGATTTCTAACCTAAGTTAATGATTAAGCAGTTTCTCTCATTAAGAACAATGAACTCTAGATATATTTATACTAAAATTTCAGTTTTTCCTTACTGAAAACTAAGAGAACTGGAGAATAAATGAAATCCCAGACAACTCCAAAAACCAACTACCAAGAGTTCAATCAAACACAATTAAACTTTTGCCAAAACTGTGGATAAGAAACAAAGTTGACCTGACTTTCATTTTTCTCCCCTCTCATGCTTCTGAGTCAAGATGCTAATGATGACAGAAACAGGCAGTAAGAAGGAGAAGCGAGGGGCCGGTAGGGGTGGGCGGTGGGGTCTGACTTTCCAGAGCTGACTCTTTGAAGTTTCACTTACCAGTAATCTACGCTAGGGGTGGGGGAGGGGTGGGAGAGAAAGCGTTTACATGCTCCTAAGTCTGAGTTTTCCACACGGAGACACATTTTCTAACAGCAGAATGCACCAAGTTATAGTTACCAAGAAAAACTGGCTGGAAAAAGAAAGAACCAAATAGGCTTCCAGCCAAAAGCTAAAATAAAAGAACCACGACCATTTGTAAATGCAAATTTATTCTCTCCTCCCTAAAAAAATTTATACTAATGCTAGAGTGAGGTGCATTTCCAAACTTGGCAGTGTAAATAAAAATAACTGTGAATGCCACGGTGGTGGATGAAATGCTTTAAAATTCACAGCTGTAGTGCTGAAACTGGGAAATCCTGGACTGCCACCAAAGGGGACACAGCCACCGGAAGATGTATGACACAGTTTGGGATCTTGAGGACGTCTGAGAAGTTAGGAAAAACAATTGGGTTATTTTCCTATCAGTTGAACTTTATATGATAAGGGAGCCCTAAAATGAAAAGAAACCCTGAGTATGGCAGTGTTATGACACTATCTGGGTTCCTTGTAGCAAACAGTATCATCAAATGAGACTAGTGGGGCAGGCAGTGGGCAGCTGGATAATCTAAAGCATGGTTCCCAAGGAAGAGTCTTCTGCCTCAATTGCTCTGTTTAAGGGTGTATCAAATTGGCACCCAAACGATGACTTCAGTGGGCAGTGATCAATTAAACACCTCCACCATCAGAACTCTTATGCTATGTGAACGAATGCATTGGAACACCAAATTTATTAGGTGTTCGGAAAGACGGATTAGGCCAGACGGACCAATGTGACAAAAAGCAGTCTCAAGCAGCCCCGAGCTATTTACAAAGCTCCCACTCTGCAGTGATGCTAAACTAACCTGTAAATTTAGCTCTTAGAGGTCTGCTGAAGACCTCCAAAGTCCTTAGCCCAGCTGGATTTCCCCTCCCCTAGATGTCCACCAAGCCTACTGCACAGAGTGTAGATGGCCTTCCCCTTTGTCAAACTATTTGGCCCCTTTTCACTCTTTGTCCCCTTGACCTCTCTGCAACAGCTAACATTGCTCAGCAACTTTTAAAATTTTCTCTTGTTATTATCCTCTCTCCCCTAGCTTAGCTCCTTCCCCTGTGTCCTCCTTGACTGCTGCTCCTCTCCTTCCTCTGCCTGATTGAGAGTACTTCCCAAAGCCCTGGGTTTCTCATGCTGAGAAATCATCTGTTTCCAGGGATATCAATTCTCTCCTTGTGCAGAACCCCCGATTCATCAGTCTTCCCTCCCTTGGACTCCTCTCCCTGATTTCAACTCCCCTCCAGTGACCCACGTGTCTAGCACGTAGTGCCTCTACTGCATGTTTAACCCTTTCAAAAGGCTTCATTTCTTCCCTCTGTGCAATTGTCTCATTCAAAAGAGACTCTCTCTCGATCTCACTTGTTTCTTCAACAGCAGAAATGCCACCCAGTCTCCAAGTTGTACAGCCTTCTTTACGTCTTCAGTTCAAGTCATTCCAGGCCTGCTGATTCGTTAAAGCTCCCCTCTGTCTCTTGCTACACACTTGCGCCAACCAGATCCTGTTTGGCTCAGAGGAAATGCTTCTTCTTTTCTTCCCAAATCAACCATCACAATACAGTCACTGTGATCTCCCAATCACCACCCCATGCCACCTTGATCTTTCCATCACTGTCCCTAGCAATTCAAGAGACCACCCCACCAGGAAGATAGAGGGGAGGGGATAGTTAGGGAGTTTGGGATGGGCATGCACACATTGCTGTATTTAAAATGGACAACCAACAGAGACCTACTGTATAGCACAGGGAACTCTGCTCGATATCATGTGGCAGTCTGGATGGGGGTGGGGGGGAGGGCAGTGCTGGATACATTCTCCCTGGGGGAGAATGCATACATGTATATGAAACCATCACAGCACTGTTAACTGACTATACCCCAGTACAAAACTAAAAGTTTAAAACAAACAAACAAACAAACCTCCCTACCATCCACATCTCCTAGTAACGAGGGGTACGTGGAGCAGAGTGTTCAGAGCTCGGGCTCTGGAGCCTGACAGCTAGGTTTTGAGTCCCAGTGCCACCACCATTATCCTTCAAAGAGCTGACAGCATCTTCCCTAGAGGGCTGCCGTGAGGGCAGGGTTCCTTCACGGATGCAGAGACCCTGGAACAGTGCCTCGCACAGTGAGCACCCCTTCAGTGCCAGCTTCTCGCGGCTCCCGTCTGAATGGCCCACAGAGACATGTCCTTCTCCCTCTGGGATCATCCCTGCCCTCGCTCAGTTTACACTGGATGGGAGACCTTTCTCCTCCATGGCTGCTGGATACAAACTGTACCCGTGGTTAGGGCTCAGGACTGATTCCCAACCAGCCAGTGGATCTTCTTCCATTCCTCCGGCTGCACTCATCGCCCTTGACTCTGACTTTCCGGATGTCCCTAAATCAAGTTATCCTCTGAATGGCCAAGGGTGAGAGGCAGCGCACACCCTGCACAGAGCACTGGATCTGGAGCCAGAGGCCTGTCCTTTCCTGCGGGCTCCGCTACACGGGTCCTGCGCCTCTGCGCCTCAGCTTCTTTCTTGAAAATGTCATTCTATGATCTCATTGATAAGGTTTTCTCAAAGGATGAATAAGCTCACCCCTTTGCCATGTATATTAAGAAACACTGGTTTCCTTCCAGGGAGACTGTAAACCCCCCAAGGGCAGTTCACACTTCTCCCAGCTCCAAGGATGGTCTGTTGTTGTTTAGCCGCTAAGTCAGGTCCAACTCTTTGAGCCCCATGGACTGCAGCATATGGGAACTGTCCTTCATTATTTCCTGGAGTTATGCTCAGACTTGTGTCCATTGAGTCAGTGATGCAACGCAGAAATTCAAAAGACATGTATGTGAAGGGCAGATGGAATAAATGAACCCCTTACAAGTCTAGTGATCCTCTGTCAATATTCTGAAATGGACTTTTCCATGTCTGTGTTAAATAACCGACAGCTTCCAACATAAAATGCATTTTCGCACACTCGGCCTGCCAAGAACATAAAATGATTTCTACGTTTGCTCTAATAAGGGATTTAAACAATCCACCTAACCTTTATCTGTTCTATGGTACTAAAATCTTTTTTCAGGTCTCTCTTTTCTTTACAAAATACAGAAAATGCACAGCAAAAGAAGAAAGGGCAATGGCGACACAAAGTAATTGGAAAGATTTTTCATAGCTATTGATAAAAAGGGAATTTTGAACCACCACCTTAGTCATAAACCAGCGTCAGGCGAATCGGAAGCACCGAAAAATAAAGTGTGCAGCAGAGAACTGGGACCCAGGTTCAGGCAGCCAGTGAACAGAACTCACAAGATGAACTGCCGGAAGTGGTGCCGCACCTTTATCACACCGCCCCCACCTGACCACCTGGAGCAGCCTCAGAGGAAGCAGACAACCCCCCACACTTTCCAGCTGCATCTCGGCAGCCACAAAGTGCGCACACATCATCAGCCAACGTACAAAATTATATCAGAAGCATCAATGTGAAAAGGGGAAAATCTTCAACTCGTGATGAGTAACCTGTGTTATTTAGATTCAGTCATCAAGACCTAAAGCTAAGCTTAAGGGGAGACCCCTCTAAACACACCCACACAAGCCTGATAACTGGCTACCTGCATGCAGGATCTCACCATCAAATATTCGAGGCTCTTGAAAGACTAAAGCTACAAACCTCTTGGCAGAGAATGGGAGCCCACAGTGGTGAGGGGTATTCTGGGGTCGGGGTCGGGGGGAGTCTGTGGTTCTGCTCCCTCTGGTGTTCAATGATGAATGGAAAGATGTCACTGGATTCAAAAGCAGGGAGGACTGTTCTCTGCCTTAGAATTGGACTGGACAAAGAAAAGATCCAGGGCCCTGTGACCACTCGACATTGTCCTACCAGTGAAAAGGCTGGATCTTATTGAATGAGTGTAATTCACATGTTTGGAGCAGTATTGTTAAGAGATTCTTGGAGTGTTCAGAAATCCACATTATTTTAAGTGGAGAGAAAACAGGAAAAAAAATAAGAGCAACTGTTTACAAGTCACTTTTAAAACTTTGCTTTGTTCCACTTGAATAATTTTTTAATCACCATTTTAGGCAGTTACATTCAAATGCACCTGCACTGTAAATCAGGAAAGAACACACCTGTTCCTCAAATATGACTTGAAAATAACTTGATTCCCCCATCATGCTCTCATTTGATATTGATTTTGGAAAGTGAGAGGAAAAATTGAATAAGCTCAAATGCTGACCCACACCGTGTAACCCTAAGGAAATCATCAGTGGACATTAAAAAAAAATGTGACTTTTACACATATACCCATAATCTCTCAAAGTACACACAGTAGTTGGAGGCTGGAGTAATCACACTTCTCTGACATAACAATAACCAGGAGGGTCTTTCTACAAAATGCAAGAGATGTCCATCATAGCAACAGAGGAATGAAACTTTCAGTTCATAAGTGATATGCCCTAAGTTAATGTCCTTTTCTCCACTCTAAAATAATTTTCATTTACCACCAATAACCACAACAATGCTCTTTGTCCACTGAGGCTACATTTCCATTTGCCTTGTAACCTGCCTAGGGCCACTCTGAGTCAGAGCACAAAAAAAGAAAAGATTTCTTCCTCTGCCCAGTCAATTTAAGTTCAACAACTCTGGTCAGTCTAAACATAAAACACCCATCTTTAAACGATCATCATTAACGTTAAGAAGCTACAAAGACTGAAGTCTTCTGTTGGCAAATCCTTCCTTCACACAGGATGCCTCTGGATAAATGTCTGCCTTCATTTTTTTTTTTTCCCTAAAAACAGGCTGGGGAATTTGTAATTGCCTTCTTTGCAAGAATGCAAATTTGATTGCCTGAAGATTCCCCTAAACAAAAGAGGGAGGGTTGGAGGAAAGTTCAATAAAGTTTTGAGAACGGTAGCTTTCATTGTAGATTTTGGGATGTAATTTCCTACCATTTATCTGCACCTCAAATTCCTCATCTCCCAATAAACATAATCCAGATACTTATTGCTCATTATACCCTAGTATAATGTCATCCTGGTAACAACCTCATCTTCATTATCCACTATTTATCTGCCAGAACTTCTCTTGGAGGAAAAAAGTATAACTGTAAGGGAAGCCTTAGTGATACAAATTCGGTCTTTTCATATGTGGTATGCATGCTCAGTCACTCAGCCGCATCCGACTCTGCAACCCCATGGACTGCAGCCCACCAGGCTCTTCTGTCCACGGAATTTTCCAGGGAAGAATACTGGAGTAGGTTGCCATTTCCCACTTCAAGGGATCCTCTCAAACCAGGGATCGAACCCGAATCTCTTGCACCTCCTGCAGTGGCAGGCGGATTCTTTACCACTGCGCCACCTGGTTACCCCTTTCAAATTCTATATAGATGAAAAAGTTTACTATTTTCATGCTTCCATCCAAAAATGTGTTAAAAGCAAAAAAAATTATTACACCTTAGATCCTTTTGTAAAGGCTGCCTTGATATCTATTTTGATATCATATTTGAGGATTAGAAGTCTGTAGATTTTTACTACATATAATATAGATAAACAACAAGGTCCTACTGTACAGCACCCTCCCTGGTGGCTCAGATGGTAAAGCGTCTGTCTACAATGCAGGAGACCTGGGTTCAATCCCTGGGTTGGGAAGATCCCCTGCAGAAGGAAATGGCAACCCACTCCAGTACTATTGCCTGGAAAATCCCATGGACAGAGGAGCCTGGTAGGCTACAGTCCACGGGGTCGCAAAGAGTCGGATATGACTGAATGACTTCACTTTCACTGTACAGCACAGGGAACTATATTAAATATCCTGAAGTAATGGGAAAGAATATGAAAAAGAATATATATAAGTGAATCACTCTGCTGTACACCAGAAATTAACACAACATCATAAGTCAACTCTATTTCAGTTTTTTAAAAGTTTGCAGCTTTTACTTTTCTTCTAAAGACTATCATAAAGCCAAATTTTAAACTCATTTCCAAGACAATTTAATAATTTGGCTGCTTTTATATTTCTACTCCTACACATATGCCCAACAGAAACATACTGTGTGTTCACCCAAAGATATGTACTGGAATGTTCAACAGCAGTGTCATTCAGAATAGCAAGAAAACTGAAAACCATACAAATAGACAAAGAGTGGTATATTCATACAGTGGAATACTATATAGCACAGAGAATTTAAAAATCGACCATTATACGCAATGACATGAATGAATTTCACAACACTGAATGAAAGAAGCCAGACATGAAACAGTGCGCGCTGCATGAGTCCATGTATATAAAGTTCAAAAACAGGCAAAGCAAACAGAATTACAGGTGTGCAATTCAGAGTGGCTCAGCACAGTAAAACTGAGCTAGAGAGTTTAATTCAGATTCAAGACTTTATCATCAATATGCAAGCCAGGCTTTTCTGCTTTCTACTTCTATAAAATGGAGTCAACAGCAAAAATCAAATGATGTAACAGTGTACTTTTAGCAAAAAAAAAAAAAATGCTTATCACCGTTGCCTAAAATATTAAATGATATTGTATTATTGAGAATTCTTTAAGTTACAAGATTGTATACAAACGTAAGTATAAATGTAACTGGAAATACAGTATTACTAATTTTGCTATTTAAAGGACTTTCTAACAAAGATTTGCTGTTGTTTAGTTGCTAAGTAGCGTCTGACTCTTTTGCAACCCCGGTGGACAATAGCCTGCCACACTCCTCTGTCTATGAGATTTTCCAGGGAAGAATACTGGAGTGTGTTGCTATTCCCTTCTCCAGGGAATCTACCTGATGCAGGGATTGAACCCACATCTCCAGCATTGCAGGCAGATTCTTTACAACTGGAGCCACCTGGGAAACTCTAACAAAGATATGCAACATTTATTCTACTTATACCTTACACTCCATCCTCGGACTCAGCTGACCTATTTTCTTGTGCTTTTCCATCTTTTCTCCCTTGTTTCCACTCAATCCCCTTCCTACCCTGCCATGCCCCTTTCCCTCTGCCCACGGGAATCTTACCCACTCTTGAGCACCCAATCAATGCACCCCTCCCTGCCATGGTGACAATTCTTTCCTTTTCCATTGAGTGCTTCCAAGTTCTTGGAAAAGAGTGTTGAATAACTATTTCTCTCTGTCTATGATATAACAAGTCATATGCTCATATCTTGTCTCCTCAGTAGGCTGGATCTTTTCCTAAAAGAAGGGACCTGCGTGATATATATTTTAATCCCCTTCAATACTCTGTACATTTCAGATATTAAAATGCTCACTCTACCAATGCTCTTTTTGTGTGCTCAGGAAAGCAGGCATGTCTAAAAGTAGGGCAAAGGTGCAGACTGAGATTTCTTCTTTTGAGTAAGTGGATTCTGTCAGTGGTATCTCATCTCTAAAACTCTCTGTGTTAAGCTCCGATATTTTTCTGAGAGCTCTCAATCACTCTACACTTTAGAATCTAGACCAGCACTTTCAAACAGAAATAAAACGTGAGCCACATACGTAACTTAAAATTTTCTAGTAGTCACATTTTAAAAAGTAAAAGGAAATGGATAAAATTTAAAACATTTTTATACATATTATCATTTCAACAGGTAAACAACATTCTTACTAAAGAGGTATTTTGTCTTTTTTGTACTGAATCTTTGAAATCCAGTGTATATTTTATACTCATGGCACATCTTGACTTGGACCAGCCACATTTCAAGTGGTCAAAAGCCACATGCAGCTAAGTGGCGAGCATAATAAACAGCACAGACTAGACTGGAGTATGTGATTGCAAAGCATTCTGAAAAAAATCTATGATCAGGTAAACTCTTTATGGATATGCAGTACTCTTCCTCAACCTTGCTCTTAAAAACTGAAGTATATACTTCAGACATTTGTATCTTTAACAGCTATCAAGTTCACCATCGATCTCATGTCTACCCGATATTTTAAATGGTGATCAAACATTCTAAAGTTCAGAAAAGTATGATAATTATTAAAAATAAATTTATAAATTACAAATAATTTTGTACCTTGGACTGGCTTATTCATTTTATGTCTTACCAGAGCACTTAGCCCAGAGCTTTGAACACAGAAAGTTCTCAGTATATATTCATGATGAATGAATGAACAAATAAAGAAAACAAGAGAGCAAGCTTACAGAAAAAAGTCTAGCCTTCCACCTCCCAATTACTAATATGATAACATGTGGTGACATCTATTCAGAATCATTTATGGATAAAGAAATCGAAACTTAAAGACTCACACTAAGATGGAATTTAGATTTTGTTTAAGTCAGTTCCAGAAAAGGAGGGGAAACCCTGCTAAATTAAAATGAAAACTGGGTTATCATGCACCGAAGTTAATAAAGTGCCTATAGTACCTTACATTTTATAAAGCCATTTGTCATATCTTATCTTATCTAGATGACATATATCACCAAATAATATCTAAGCCAAATATCAAAGTACAGTTTCTTTGTCCTACATGTTAAAAGAAAACAGATCTGGAAATACGTGCTTAAGCCAAGTAACTCATGGTTATATGGCCTTAAAAAACACATCTTTTATTCATGAGAAGTTTTCCCTATTCATTTTTGCCATACAGTAAAGCATAGTTTATATCTGATTGTAAGTCATTTAAGAACTTCTTTATTTTGGAATCTTAAGACTATCATGCTAAGTATTAGTTTTACTGAGGACATCAAAAGAATAAATGACTAATTACATAAAGGGAAAAGGATGAAGTGAATCATGGGTTCCACTTGAACTTCATCAGTTAAAAGGATGAGTAGCAAATCTTTAAGGAAAATAAGAAATGAGCTTAAATTAGTCATGATCTTTTGAGGGGGGAAAAAGGTACAACTATTTTACTTGATCTCAGGTTTAGTATCTAAAAGATAAAGGGCACTGTGGAGAATCACTATAAATACTCAGACTTTGAAGGTTCCTATAAGGTCAAAATATGGAATATGCACAAGCAAAAAAAGTACAAAATTAATGTGATATGTTTTATCATTTAAATGTCTCTTTTGAGCATTCTTAAGAGGTATTCAGAACCTTAATTCACTCTTCAAACTTTAGACTACAGAAGAAAAATTTGAATGAACTAATATAATTTTAAAATAAGAATCTCATCCTATATATTAAACAAGAAAAAAATCACTATTATATTATATTGTAATTGTTATAAGCTGCCCCAAGACATAAGTAACATTACATTTACTTTAGGGGGAAAATAGACAAAAAAATTTCAAACTAATTCAGCAACAAAAACTTGTTTGGCTTCATGTACATGTAACATACTCAGGCATTTATTTTCTGCTTTTTAAAAATTGAGATATAACTGACATACAACATTGTATTTGTTTCAGGTGGACAACAGAGTGACTTGATATTTGTGTGTGTGTGTATACATATATAGATAGATAGATAGATAGATAGATAGATAGATAGACAGTGAAATGGGCTTCCCTGGAGGCTCAGTCAGTAAAGAATCATCTGCAGTGCAGGAGAACTGGGTTGGATCCCTGGGTTGGGAAGATCCCCTGGAGGAGGGCATGGCAACCCACTCCAGTGTTTTTGCCTGGAGAACTCCATGGCCAGAGAAGCCTGGTGGGCTGCAGTCCATGAGGTCACACAGAGTCGGACATGACTAAGCCCAGCACAAACTGTGAAATAATCACCCAAGGAAGTTTGGTTAATATCCACCACCACACATACTTAACAAATTTATTTTTTCTTATAAAATCTACTGTCTCAATAACTTTGAAATATAAAATACCTTATTATTAACTATAGTCATGGTTTTAAAATCAATAATGTCACATATGAACTGGTAATTTTCAGTTGAACATATACTTTAAATAAAATCACGGAATCCTAAGAATTACAAAGAAGGATCTTAGAAATGTTTAGGCCAGTGCCTCTCAAAATTTAATGTGTAAATGAATCCCCAGGGAAATCCTGATAAAAATACAGATGATGATTCCATAGTTGTGGAGTGGGCCTGAGATTCTGCATTCTAACGTGCTCTGGATGACGCTGATGCTGCTGGGCCTGGACCACACGTCAGGTACCAAGATCAGTCAAGCCTAAATGAGAGCCCACAGCTTTTGTTTGGAAGTCTCCAGCCACCAGGGGCTGAAACCTGCCTCCACCAGCAGACACGGCAGGCATCTGACTTGTGGAACAACGGAGAAAGCTGATTTCCTCCTCTAATGACGAAGACACCCTTTCCCTACATCTTCTCTTCGACAAACTAAACATCCCCACTTCCTTGGCTACTCTTAGAAGTGGCCAGTTTCCAGATCCTTAAACATCTTGATCACAGAGGATTCTCCATCCATGGTCAGTATCTTCCTTAAAATAGTCCCCAGGAATGGGGCACAGTATTCTGTACATGGGACAACCAGGCCTGGGAGTAGCTGAGCAAAATCACTGCACGGTCCTATCTAAATGGGACAGCTCACTAAACGTGACTCTACGGAAACGTCACCTTCAGTAAGAAGCAAGGGCCACACTGCACTGGCAGCTCAGAGTCTTACAGGGAAACAAGTATCAAGCAGGTGTGCAAATTCTGTACTTGAACAGGTTATTTTTTTTTAACTCAAATGCAGGAATTTACATTTATGCCTGCTAAATGTCACCTTGCTACTTTGGGTTTGGCATTTTCTTAGGTAATTTTAAAACAACAGATCAAATCAGAAATATTTTCAGAAAATAACAACTCACAAAATTTGTTAAAAAATGTATTATCTAATATGTAATGCTGCTGCTGCTGCTGCTAAGTCACTTCAGTC
>SJYQ01016208.1:92429-145001 GCA_006410935.1 Redunca redunca | reverse complement strand
GGGGGGCGGTGATTGTAAATGGGAAAGTTTCCCTGGAAAACAATCTGCTTCTTCTCGATAATCTAGCTGATGATGGTTATACCCTCCATTCCTGCATTTCATTAACTCACAATAGATCCCACAGAATGTTGCATAAATAAGGATGGAAGGATTAGAAAAAACCTAAATGCTCATACAAGGGAAAATGGATAAATTATGCCATATTCATTCAGTAGAATCCTCCATAGATCTGACCACGCTGACCTGGTGCAGAACAGGAGGGGCACAGAAACTTCAACTACATGAATGACACACGTCCTTTAAAGGAAACAGTATCTGAAGCAAAAATGGAAAATGCACTTGAGTACACAGAGCCCTAAGATGATAGCTGGCACCAGTGTTCTTCTTGAGGATAAGTTTGCCTATTAAGAATAACAGGCTTAATAAACTCCTTTGGATCCAGAAGCGAAAACCCGGACAGTATAGTTTGAAGAAAAAGACATCTGAAACAGGATACTTCATACTATTAAACTAGGATTAATTTAGGAATGTCAGATCATAGAAAATGTTTACTTAAAAGTTGAGTATTCTTCTCTGCATGATACTAGACTGTGGATACATGCCATTATACATTTGTCCAAACTCACAGAATGTACAGCATCAAGAAAGAACCCTAGTGTAGACCATGGACTCTGGGTGATGATGACGTATCAATGCAGGTTCATACTCCGCTCCTGTTAGGGATGTAAATGACGGTGGCGGCTATGCACGGTGGGGAGGGCAAGGGCGAGAGGCAGAGAGGATAAATGGGAAATCTCTGTACCTTCTACTCAATTTTCCTGTGAGTCTAAAATGGCCCTAAAGAATAAAGTCTATTAAAAAAATCAAGTTTGTGAAATAGTTTAAAAAGTTGATATTTTAGCTTAATATGTTTGCACATATTACAGTGATCATTTATTACTTTGTTAACCAAAAAAAAAGTAATTAAGAAGTTTCAGGATGGGGAACACAGGTATACCTGTGGCGGATTCATGTTGATGTATGGCAAAACCAATACAATATTGTAAAGTAATTAACCTCCAATTAAAATAAATAAATCTATGTTAAAAAAAGTTTTAACTATACTAGGAATCAGTGAAATGAAGCTTATAACAAGGAAACACCATTTTACAGATCAAATGATCTGTAAATGTGTTTAAAGTGATGAGACTTCTTATCGGCGCCGCTTCAGCAAATAGACACTCTACTGCTGACAGAATGCTCAGTACCGCAGAAGGTCTGAGCGCATCCAGACCCTGGGGACATTCAGATCCTTCAAACTGACTCCAAAGAGAAGCACCGGAACTCCACTCCAAGCAAATTAACCTCCGTGAAGTTCAGAGCTGTGCAAAGTAATTACCTAAAAGATGCAGTGTTGTTTCTTAAGTTATAAAAGCAAAATATAGAAGAACTATGTGTACTCAATGATCACAATTTATTTAAATAAAGTGTGCTGCATCCGTTCACGTGGTTCTCAAGACAAGAATACTGAAGTGGTTTGCCATTCCCTCCTCCAGTTATGACCAACCTAGAGAGCAGATTAAAAAGCAGAGACATCACTTTGCCAACAAAGGTCCATCTAGTCAAGGCTATGGTTTTTCCAGTGGTCATGTATGGATGTGAGAGTTGGACTCTAAAGAAAGCTGAGCGCCGAAGAATTGATGCTTTTAAACTGTGGTGTTGGAGAAGACTCTTGAGAGTCCCTTGGACTGCAAGGAGATCCAATCAGTCCATCCTAAAGGAGGTCAGTCCTGAATATTCATCAGAAGGACTGATGCTGAAGCTAAAATTCCAATACGTTGGCCACCTGATGTGAAGAGCTGACTCATTTGAAAAGACCCTGATGCTGGGAAAGACTGAAGATGGGAGGAGAAGGGGACAACAGAGGACGAGATGATTGGATGGCATCAGCAACTCAATAGACATGAGTTTGAGTAAACTCGTGGGAGCTGGTGTTGGACAGGGAAGCTTGGCGTGCTGCGGTCTATGATGTCACAAAGAGTTGGACACGACTGAGTGACTGAACTGAACTGAACTGAACTGAATGCTGCATCCGTTTGAGAAAATACTTACTATCCAATCACTAATTCACATTTTTTCAAAAAATATTTCATTTTATTGGAAAATGTTTGTGATCTATTAGTAAGCTTAAAAAGTAATCTTCAAAACAGTTATTACTGTTTGACTCCTGTTTTTTGTGTACGTGATTGTGTATAATATATGTGTGTTTGTGTTTTGAGTCACTTCAGTTGTGACCGACTCTTTGTGATCCTGTGGACTGTAGCACACCAGGCTCCTTTGTCCACTGAGATTTTCCAGGTGAGACTACTGGAGTAGGTTGCTGTGCTCTCCTCCAGGAGATCTTCCCCACCCAGGGATCAAACCCATGTCTCCTGCAATTCCTACATTGCAGGTGGATTCTTTACTGCTGAGCCACCAGAAAAGCCCACATATATATACATATGTGGCTCAATGGGTAAAAATTCCACTTGCAGAGCAGGAGAAACAGGTTCGACCCCTGGGTGGGGAAGATCCCCTGGAGGAGGACATAGCAACCCTCTCCAGTATTCTTGCCTGGAGCATCCCTTGGACAGAAGAGCCTGACAGGCTGCAGTCCAGAGGGTAAGGAAGAGTCAGGCATGACTGAGCACACAGAACTCATCTGGCTATACCAAGTCAAACACAGGAGAGGAAGAAACAAGGGGGAAAGAGAGGGAACAGTGAGTAGGAGGAAGAACAAAATGTTAGCTGCAGTGATTTTTGGGAGGCTTGCTTCTGGGGGCTTGTTTTCCCATCTTTGTGCTGTGCACCGTATCACTTGATAATGACCTTAAAATGCGGCGGAAGCTGCCCCTGCGCAGCCCAGCACCTCTCTTACGTGACTGGGGGCTGGGGGTGGGGTGGGGGACAGAATCAGATGCTTTCTGGCCTGGAGTCTCCAATGATTCAGATGCCAGATGGCAGGGGTAATTGACAATTCACCCCTTCTGAATCCAGCCTTTGTATTTCAGGACGATTTAGAAGAAGAGGAAAAGACAATGTTATTGGAGGGTATATGCAAGCAAATCAAGGAACTGGAAACACTGTTTGGTAGCAATTGTCAAATTCTTGGTCTCTGTGAACAGGCATGGTCCCCATAAATAACTGCAAATTGCATCACGTGATGTACAGACTCTTCCAAACTAATGGTGAGAAGTAAAGTACAATTCCACCAGGGCTTGAACTGAGCATGAACTACAGGGGAGGAATGCCATTCTGTTGTGAAAATAAAGGTACTAATTTGATAAGGAGATTAAGGGAGTGGATGGTGGGGAAGGGAGGTTCCCTTGTTAAAAATTTACCATTGTTAATGGAATTCATGAATCACTCCCATCTGCTATTTCTGGTTATAAAAATAGCAAAGCAAGAAGGAAAATTATGGAGGTCTTATAACTCTGGAATGTTACACTTTTTAAGGAAAGGGACATGAGCTTTTATACTTAGCAAGGAGCAAAAGTTTACTAAAATATGAAGGTCGGTGTGTGTTTTTCTGTATGCATATTTATGCGAGTGTCTACACCAATGACCTAGGATGGCACAAACCATTTCTGGAAAAAAGTGACTATGACGTAAAAGACCACATTTAACATTCTTATCAGGCAGAAGATTTCCTGCTCACCTAGTCGGTGTGTTCTCACCGTTCTGTAGTTAGAAAGCCAATGACGTATTTGTTGATGTCTTAATTCTCCTGGTCATTTATCCAATGTCATGTCATCACACTTCTTTAGCTGTCCTGAGATTCCAGGAGTCATATGACCTCAGAAATGATGCCCATTCCTTCTGGAAATTTCGGAAAGGAAGGACTAATTTATTGAAGGCTGTAAGTATAGTAAAAACATCAGATGTGAACAAAATTTGAGTAGTGAAAACCGTGTTTCGGCACAGGGTCTGACCCAGCCTCGGTTCTGTGCTCTGCGGTTAGAGACGTGGTTACCATTCGGCCTCTGCCTTTGAGGCTCTCAGTGTTGGTGGAGCAGGAGGGGACTTCTAAAACTTACAATTCAATATTCGTACTTTTACAAGTGTTCTGGGCAGTGACAGGCACAAAGCACCCTGGTAGCATGGGAATTGTGTCCTAGGTCTTGAGAGCTTGGCAGTCATTAGGGCTATTTATAGGTATCCTCATTCTCCTGAACACGTAGGGTTACATTTCTCTCCTCCATTAAAACTGGAGGACATGTGACTTGCCTTGCCTTGGTGATCATGAAGTCTGGGCTTTCAGCTAGGTTCCTGGGTGCTTAAAATGACAGCCCCCCTAACTGTCCACACTGGTCAGGTGACATGAGCAAAAAAACCCCACAAGCTTTTTGTTGTGTTAAGCCACAGAAACCTTGGGGCTGCTTGTTACTGCAGCTGGGTCAACTCTACTGACTAATACAGAGACTAATGACATTCAGACTGGGACTTAGAGAGCCTGACCAAGTACGGAAGAATAGGGAGGGGGACAGCGGCGGTTGAGACGCAAAGCTGTGTTCCTTTCCCTTGACTGTTCGTCTTTGGTGTCCTTGCCTCTCCAGTGAATTCATCCACCTCTCTTCCTAGACTGCTGACTAAACATGGTGTACCGACCACAACCCCCCGTCTCCTCTCCTGCCCGAACTATACTAAAATGTCACTTTCAGTGTGTGAGTCTGTCAATAGAAACAGCAGAGGACAGGAGACCTCGACAGACAAACATTTTGGATGAACGAAGCAGATTAAAAAAGACACCATCTAAGGGAACTTGGAAGGAAGAACCACCAGCAGCACTCGGCTGGTGGTTCACCCCACACGGCCTCTGAAGGTCTTAGTACTCAGGCAGGGATGGCGGCACGGAGGTACAGGGCAGGAATTGGAGGGGTATAGAGAGGGCTGTTAACAGAGGGGAGATCCCTAACCCCTCACGCACACAGCACAGACCTTCACCTGCTGCCTCCAGGAAGAAGATAGAGAAGCTCTGGTCTTGGGATCACCAAACATACAGGAAGTCTTAGGTGAGAGTCAGAATTTAAATGAAAATCTTCATACGTCACTGAGGCCTCCAGTTCTCCTCCCCAGCATGGTTGCCAAAATGTTGGCCGCCATGTGTAAGCACCCAGAATAAAGAGTCTAGGTACTGACATTGAGGAATGCCAAATCAAAGCCACAGATTTGCTTCCCTTAGCTTGCAAGGAGCCCCACCAGTCGACAGATGCTCTCCAGCGTCAGGAGTCTTGAGGAGTTTGTCGCTGTCCCACATTAAGTATGAATCATGAGCAAAGACACTGACATTTGAGGGTGCCTCCAACTTGGAAGCGTGAAAGCCAGTCCCACAAAGGCGTGAACAGAAGGAGACTGCAGGAGACACTGCCGGGACCAGAAGAAAGTGTCCCTACAAATGAGTCAAATCTGTTGTGAGATGTGACAGAGATATGGCTCTCTTAATAGGACGGGGAACCAACTTTTGCTCCTTTGACCGTTTCTTCTAGTAGTTAGTGATTTCTCAATGTTTTTCCTGCTGTTTGAGGGTCGTGTTTTCATTAGCTGAAAGATTTTATTTCCAACTTTTTGTGGATTAGAGAAGATTTCACGGATGCTGTCTGTCATTTGTTGTTTACTGTATATTAGAATAATCCAGAACCAGCAACGGGTGTTTCCACTCAGGGCTGTTTATTCCTTAGATCCTCCATTTCTACCACTTGCAAGTTTGCCTTCCCTTCACCAGTAAGCCTCCAAGAAGTGCTTCCTGCTTGTAAGAAGTCTTCCTCTCCCCAGGAGCAGTGCCTGCCCAAGGCTGCCCTGAGTACACTCCACCGCTCGGCTTTTGACTCTCCAGTGCCCGGCACTGCTACCTGCCAGGTCCAAACCTGTCCTCAGAACCCCGCCAAGGATGGGAGACTCTTTCATCCTGTTTTGCCACGCATCACGCTGAACTGTGTGGGGGTCACATGGCCCAGTACACGTGACGGTGCTTCGGAAACCACCGACATCTACACACCTGGGCTCGTGCAAACACAGGCTTCAGAGAGGTGGCTCTCATGATTTCTGCTTTTGCCTCTTCTGATGGTATCAGACCCATGACATCATCCTCCTTTCTTTAATAAGAGTGTTTCCAGACCTGAACACAGTTCACAAAATAGTGCTGGGAGCAACAGGCATCAGGAGGTGGTCCTGAGCTGGTTGCTAGGAGTGTGAGTGAGTGAAATGCTCAGTTGTGTCCGACTCCTTGAGGCCCCATGGACTGTAGCCCACCAGGCTCCTCCATCTATGGAATTTTCCAGGCAAGAGTACTGGAGTGGATTGCCATTTCCTTCTCCAGGAGATTTTCCCGATCCAGCGATCGAACCCAGGTCTCCCGCGTTGCAGGCAGTCGCTCTACCCTCTGAGCCACCAGGGAAGTCCTGAGCTGGTTGCTTTGGTGACATTTAAATCCTCCCATCAGCTATTTTCTACCACTTGTGCCCATTCAGGATCCTGCTTATTTCACAAATATATAATGCACAGTCTCTCTCTCTCTTTTTTTTTTTTTTCAGATAGAGAAAATAAGGTGAGTACTTGGTACTCTGGGCAAGCTCTCAAGGTAGAAAGCTGGATGGCTATCCTACAGATGGTATCTATCAATGCTTAGGGATGTAGATTCTTATTTATTTAGACTCATTCCAAACTGTACACAGAGCAAAATGTGAAAACAACTGTGAAAGGTCAGTGTGAGCCCCTCCCATCCCACATGCCACACAAACTCTCATGAGAGTCTGTGCACCCTCTAGGCTTCATCCACCCTCCTGCAGATTTATACCTGGGACCAGCACACACTTGTGATTTTATGTCTGGTTTTTAACTAAAACACTGCATTATATATCATTATATTATGGTCCTATAGAGTCTGAATTATTCTAATGGTATTGTGAGAACCATGTTATAAAAAGTTTTAAAGGAATTTTTGAAGATATAAGTAAATACAAATAAATCACCCGAGACCCTCTTTGAGTGTCTCATTCCAAAAACCTCTAGGGGTTTCACTTTGCCCTGGAGTAAGACCAGACTCAAGGCCCGTCTCCAGACACATCCCCACCTGCAGTCCATCCCTCTGCCTCAGCCGGGAACACGTGTCTGTCTTTCTTTTGGCTCAAGAAGCCGCCAGCCTCCCCTCCCCTATCCAGGCACATTCTTCAGACTCAGCTGCAATATGCCTGCCTTTAGGGGCCCCTCCTGACTCCCACCCACAAGATGGTCAGGTCCCACATGATGGCTGCTCTCTGGCTCCTTGTAAATCCCCTGCAGGACCCAGCCCTGACTCACTCTCACCTAAGGTGCATGATTGCCTCCCCTGCCTAAGTGGGAAATTTAATCAGTAACCGCCTGCACGATCATCTTGACCCCCTGGGTCCCCACCAGCTAATGACTGCTCTTTCCCTTGGACTAGATCTGCTCCAGTATGTTAGATCGTGAGCGGGAGGACAGTGGCCCTCGCCCCAGTCCCCCTGGCAACCGGGAGCCCTTTCGACATCATGTACCCTGTAACTGACGGCCTCCTCCTCCTCCGTGTCTCCAAGACTGCTGGCACGTCCTGCCTGCCACCAGCCATAGGTGGTGGGGTGTCGCTCCAGACCTTCAGCTCTGACTTGTTAGATTTCCTGTCCAATAAATCACTGACCTTCCTAGTGCTGACTCTGGGTTCTGTCTTCCATCCTGTGGCTGGGCAACTACAGGGCTTGCAGGCCTGTGGGGTGCAGCCCAACACCGGAAATCTGTGTGGCCATCACCTTCCGTTAAAGTGTCCTTCTAAATGGAAGCACCCAGGAACATACCCAGACTGTCACCGAATATCACCCGACCAATGGGCGGAAGGTTTGCTGAGGCCAAGTTCTTGCCACATCGGGTGGAACAGGGCTGGTAGGGGAGAGGGGGCTGTCGAAGGAGAGAGGAGGGGCCGCAGATCACTGCCTTGTTTCCGGCAGGAGCAAACTCTGCCTGCTCAGCGAGAGGTCGTCCTCCAGCTCCTTCTGTGGGCGGAGCTCCAAGCGGCGGTACTTCAGGGGGTGGTACTTAACGTCCAGGAGGCTCCTGGCTCAGTGTCTGCCGAAGAACAAATTTCATTCAAACAAAGCCAAAATCACTGTACTTTTTTAGCTGAACGTACTCACAAATCATAGACAGCACATCTTTTCCACATCAAAACTCGTTATTGCACAGCCCTTTGGAGAGCCAGAGTTCAAGGCATGTGCATAAATTGGTGTAAAGGATCAGCAACGTGCAAGTGTTTACAAATGAGGAAAATGCGAAATTCCAGATCTTCCATACAGAACCGGGGTTTATTGTACCAAGTTTATTTATTTTTAAAAGTATTTTCATTAATTAATTCATTTATTTGACTGTGCCAGGTCTTTGCTGCTGCTTGTGGGATTTTTACTTGCAGCATGTGGGGTCTAGTTCCCTGACCAGGGATGGAACCCAGGCTCCTAGCACTGAGAGTGTGGGGCCTTAGTCACTAGACCACCAGGATAGCCCCTATTATCCCTAGTTTAAAGACGAGCGATCCCTAGTTTTGAACCAGCCTTCTTCGGGGGCTTCTCTACCTTTCCCAACTCTTCTCCCCTCCCTCCCCCCAGCACCCCTCCTCGCTTTCTGTCTGCTCTTCTCCCCTTCGCCCCAGCCCCACTCTCGTCCATAGAAAAGACAGAGAGATGCTCCTGAGAACGGGCTTCGGAGTTGCTCTGTTTGTCACCTGTCATCAGTGACTTCGGATTGACCCGGAAGCCCCAGGGAGCCACCGCAGGGGCCCTTGTGCAGTGTGTGTGGTCTCCCCAGTAAACTGGAAGACAGGAGAGAAACGCCTTGACAGACTCAAGGGGGCGTTTGAAACAGAAGCTGACTTCGATCTGAGCATATCTAGAGGAAAATCCATTTGCTTCTATTTGGGAAAGTTGTAGTGAATGAGGGCTCTCTGTTCAGGGTTTCA
Organism: Redunca redunca; assembly: GCA_006410935.1. Classification (NCBI taxonomy): domain Eukaryota; kingdom Metazoa; phylum Chordata; class Mammalia; order Artiodactyla; family Bovidae; genus Redunca; species Redunca redunca. The sequence continues at coordinate 136,027 of SJYQ01016208.1, read as the reverse complement.
AAGCTGTGTGTTTTTCTTCTCCGACACTCTGGTCTCAGATCTTTCTCCGCAGGCTTTATTTTAGCAGGATGATTTTTACTGGGTTTTAATGTGCACTTGCCTCTGTTCCCACAGGAAGATACAGGAAACAGAAATCAGATCTTTTTTTCTGGGTGGAAGGTTGGCCCTATTAGGTCAACTCCAAGCCTTCTGACTTGAAGCCTACTGAACTTGCTCATTAGTCCAACCAGCCGGAAATGAAAAACAAAAATTAAAAATAGAGCAAGTGCAGAGCCAGGTTGGAGCACTCGGCACCGAAGAATGGGTCTAATGAGTCTTTTCCCAGGACGTGGCCGCCTGTTTGAACTGGATGCTTGGACCGGTGGTTTGGCATCAGGCAGACAGTTGTGAATATCAGATTCAGTTTGTGTAATCAACCAGATGACCGTTTCACCTCTGCTCTCTCTCCACAATGCCTTTTCTTCTCCAATTCTTCTCTCCATTCGAAGTGGGAGGAGTGTCATGGCCAGAACACGAGCGTTGGCGTCAGAAGGCCTTGGATGAGTCCCAGCTGGGAGGTTGACCAACCACTTGACCCTGGGCAAGGCTGAATTCTTCACACAGTGGAGACAGTGTTTGTCCAGATGACCGTGCTGATGTGGCACCGGAGAGGCATATATTACTGTCCAACCAGAAATTCAGAAACGGCCCTTAGATTTCTATTTCTCCTTAACTTCTGTGCCTCAAACTGATTAGAACTTTTTAAAGTAAGGAGCCAAGTCTTGTTCACTTTTTCCTCTTGAAATACACCAGATATTCTGTATATGTTTGTTGAATTCAGTCATTCCCTGGGTCAGTTCATTGGGAAAAATCATGTGTTCAACAGGAAGACAAACCTTCCCAGCTTTACTCATCTCAGCCCGCAGGACAGTCAGGTGTTCCCTTCTGTATTTGTTTACTTGCTTGTCATCTTCCTCCTCCCACCCCCAACCCGCCAGTGAGAGTGGAAAGTGCAGCAAAGTGCCTGGAACACAGTGGGCACCCAATAAGCACTACTTCTGTCAATTAGTTGGCAAAGTCTTTCATTTTTGACTCACAGGTGTAGAAGCATTTAAGTGCCTTTGCAGTCCTGCACGTAAACCACTTCCAGCGCTCGTCTCTCCATCCAAACTCATTACTGACTTACGTGTTTGGGGACACAGTACGAGACCTCTTCTGTGTGTTCCTAACTTAATGGAGGAACAGCTGCCGTGTTGCCTTATCTCGTTAACCAGACCCCCTCTTTACACGGGTTTCAAAAAATGAAACAGCAAGATAATGATTTCTTATATCCATCTAGCAAAGGCTGTAAAGAAACAGACCAGCGAGTGTTAGAAGAGCAGACGGAAGGCAGGATGCTCTCAGCTGAGAGGAGTGTTAACTGGTGCAAGGCTCGGAGAGGTATTAGTAATATAAGGATCTGCGGCAAAAACCGCTGAAAACTGGGTACATTTTGACCTTAAACTTCTACTTTTAGACACCGAGTCCCAGGAATCATCCTGCAAAAATGTTTATGAAGACAGGCTCATGATTCATGGTTAAGGAAGGAATGCATTTAGTAAACAGCATGTCTTATCCTTCATCAAAACTGAGTTCTGGACCCACTACACTCTGTTGAACAGACTTCCAAAAGTTTTGAAACAGCGATTCACTCTAGGCTGGTGGCATCGTCGTCAATAATGTTTGCCTTTGTTTATCTAGTTTTTCTTTTTTCTTTGGCATTTTCTACAACAAACCTCTATTCTGGACAAAAGAAAAATTAGTGTATAAAAGGAATTGGGCCTTCCAGGACACAAAATTCGCCTTTGCCCTAGGTGTTATTGACAAACTAGGAATGACTGCAGGGCATTCAGTGGTAGATGCTAAATAAAGAATAGTAAATATTTACTTGGTGTGGAGGCCAGTGGGAAAAGCACACACATGAAGGGGTCACCAGGGGAATTTTGTGTTTGCATAAAATGAGGTTGGAGGAAATTGTTTAGGAAGTTGGGAAGGACAGAGGAAGAAATCCTTGATTGAGAAGGGGCTTGTGTTTGAAGATGCAGAATAGAGCTCGTTTACTGTGAGGATTTCCGAAGGCTTGTCTGAATCCTGCTGTTCCATCCTAAGAATGGAGATTTCCAGGGCCTTGCCTCCCAGACTCTTTTCTTAATACCTGCCAAGATTTGAAAAGAACACTCAGTGGGGAGATGCTGTATGGTGAGCTAGCAAATTGTGAGGTCCCCAGAGAGCCCCCAAAAGGCTACGCCATGCGGAACAGATTCCCTTCACTTTAGCCAGGTCAGCTGTATAGTCAGAGGCTCCTGAGAAATCAGAAACAGAGAACCGTGGTTGAAAATATCCACCCACTTAAAAAAAAAAAAAGAACCAAAAGCAACTCTATTAGTATTTCTGTTCAGTTAAAACATTCTCTTCTTATCAAAAACATCTTGTATGTAGTCCTTGGAACATAGCAGGCACCCAATCAATCTTCGGGGGATGAATAAAGTATGGGCAAACAAACGCAGTGATGAAGAATCATCAATATTTTGGGCACCCTGTTCTGCACCATCCACAAAAGTAATATAGTGGGTCATGACCCAGGAGCCTCTGAAAATTGGACTCACATTTTTTTGAGTTCCTACTCTGTCTGAGGCCTGTCTGAGGCTGTATTCATGGAGGACATGAGAACACATGTGCAGGATACCTGGGCTGGACATGACGGTGTCTTACCATTAATATTACAAGGATGAGAATCACATCCTTGTATCCTTATCAGGTATCCTCACCAGGTACCAAAGTTAGTGGGAGCTGGAAGGCACAATCGTTGTTGTTCAGTTGCTAAATCATGTCCAACTCTTCTCAACCCCATGGACTGCAGAACGCCAGTCTTCCCTGTCCTTCACTAGCTCCTGGCGTTTGCTCATACTCCTGTCCATTGAGTCAGTGATGCCATCCAACCACCTCATTCTCTGTCACCCCCTTCTCCTTCTGCCCTCTATCTTTAACAGCATCAGGGTCTTTTCCAATGAGTCAACTCTTCATATCAGGGGCCAAAGCATTGGAGCTTCAGCTTCAGCATCAGTCCTTCCGATGAGTATTCAGGGCTTATTTCCTTTAGGATTGACTGGCTTGACCTCCTTGCTGCCCAAAGGATTCTCAAGAATCTTCTCCAACACCACAATTTGAAAGCATCAATTATTTGGTGCTCATCCTTCCTTATGGGCCAACTCTCACATCTGTGCATGACTACTGGAAAAACCATAGTTAGACAGACCTTTGTTAGCAAAGTGATGTCTCTGCTTTTTAATACATCATCTAGGTTTTTCATAGCTTTCCTTCCAAGAAGCAAGCGTCTTTCGATCTCATGGATGCAGTCACCATCTGCAGTGATTTTGAAACCCAGGAAATAAAGTCTGCCACAGCTTCCATATATTTGGTAAAAGGGGTCAATTTGGGGGTGGCCCTTAAAGGATTAGCAGAACTGGGGGAGCTACCAGGATGGCGAGGGCTGAAGATGGAAGGCAGGAGCAGGGGCTGGAGGCAGGCTTGGGGGCGCAGTGCTCAGCAAACAGGTGACCACATTTTGTAGAGCAGAGCTGAGCCAAGTCAGAATTTGATTCATGACACGGGATTAAGAAATGTCATATTTCTTTATTTGTATAACTCAGATAAACCTCTCTGAGCGCTGGGGTTGGCGAGAATCTGCAGTTTCGTCATCTGTGCTCATGTTGCTCTTGTCCCCAAGGCTGGCCCACTCTCGGTGTCATGCGTCTACAGTTGCACAGGCGTTCACGGCCCAAGTCTGGGTGGCCCCGCTGGGGACAGTGGCTGCCCCCCTAGCAGGCCCAGCGCCTCCCCCTCCACCAACTCTCCAGCCTGACCTGTCTCCATGAACCTCAGTCAGATGCTGTTCCCATCTTCCAGATGCCCCTGGGGCTTTCAAGACCTAGAAACAGAAGACTGGGTCATCCCCTCCTTCCTCACCCAGCTTTCATGACTCTGTTCTCGTAGTTTCTGATGGGGGCCACACTTTTCCCTGCCAAGGTTCTGGGCATGCCCTCCTGGAAAGGTCTTGGCCTTCTCTTGGCTCGGCCAATGCCTGCTCATGCCCTGAGTCACAGCCAATTGCCAGTTCCTCATGTTTGGTAAAAAGGGGTCAATTTGGGGTGCCCCTTAAAGGATTAGCAGACCTGGGGGAGCTACCAGGATGGCAGAAGTCCAGAAGTCCTCTCTGGACCCACCGGCCAGTACCTCCCTCTCTGTTGCTCATTGGATGACACACCCACTCACTTCCTGTCTGTCTCCTTTGTCACATGGGCTTTCAGAGGTCAGGAGTTGTTATTAATTCAGCATCCCCCCAGTATATCCAGCAGTTGATCCAGAATCAAGCACTCAGTAGCTATAGGACTATTAAGTCAGATAATTACAACCTACCTCATAGGGTTGTGAAGAGGATTACATAAAATAATGTCATGAGAGGACTTGGGGGGAGCAAGATGGAACCCAGAGAGGCTTGCTGGGAGGAAACTTTGCTGATTGTAGCCCATGTTTACTGAGAATTTACTATGGGCCAGGGCTTCCCTTGTGGCTCAGCCCCTGCAACGTGGAAGACCTGGGTTCGATCTCTGGGTTGGGAAGATCCCTTGGAAAGGAGAAAGGCTACCCACTCCAGTATTCTGGCCTGGAGAATTCCATGGACTGTATAGTCCACGGGGTCGTGAAGAGTCAGACATGACAGCGACTTTCACTTAGATACAGATGGCTCTTCAAAATATTTGCCATACTATGTGTTGGTCAGCCCTCAAATCACTCACTATAAGGGAGCTTCTGCTACTCTTCCCCCCTGACAATTTAGGAAAAAGACACAGAGTTAAAGCTGTGGTCCTAGGCCACCATCTTTTAAGTCGAGTCTCCTCTTGGCCTTTCTGCCTCCCACTTTCTAAGCTAGAAGAGGCCTGGCAAGGACCTGGACAAGGCAATAGTGGAGGGAGAGGGCAGAGCAGGGCCTCAGGAGGAGGGCAACCCCCCCTTCCTGGGGCAGCAGGGCAGGCTGGTCAGCCATTGGCAGACTCAGAAGGTGGAAGACAGGGCTCTGGTCCATTGGCTTCTGTTTCCTTTGTGAAGTTAGAGCTCATGCCTGCTCCATCTGAGGCAGGGTGGAGAGGGGGTAGCTGGGAGGTTCCAGGAAATGATGATGATGATAAGAATCTTAATTATACTAGCAACTAATGCTTGTGCAGAGAGGGACTGCGCATCCTGCTTGCCCAAGACCATCCTTTCATGCTATAACCTCAGAGTAATTACTAAGAACATCTCCGTTCCCTCCCATCTTGCCCTGGTTTGTACCCTGTTTTTAGAACACTTGCCACTTGTCCTGCCCTTGTCGCTAACTCTGCACGTACATTTCATTTCATCTGCACGGCAACTATCACCAGGAGTGAGATGGGCCACTGAGCAGTGAGGAAGACCCTCTCAAGGTTGCAGATGGTGACCTTTTGTGGTCTCAGAGTAACTGCAGCCCGCAGTGAAACCCTCCTGTCTCAACCTAGGGGGTGGCCTAGGGTGAGGGTAAAAGGTGCTGAAGCAGGTAGCAAAGCCCCAGCTAATGAGGACCTAGAACAAGTTAAAGGAAAGAGGGAATTTGAGACACCCCCAGCCACCCCTCCCCACGTCTGCTGGCTTAGTGGAAGCTGGTCAAACTGGCTGTAAAATGGGTCAACAAACAGAACCACGATTTGCAGCACTTTTCCCCATATTCATATTATCAGCTGCTCCTATAAAGTGGATAAGGTGTGAATGCATTTGCAATACTTCCTCTCTCGCATAAAACTTTGGCAAAGGCTGATAGCTTCATCTACTACAGATAACTGCGGAGTGCACAGTAGAGACACTACATACTTTTTCCTAAAGAACAATGACTTTGACAGGGATGAGGTTGAACAAACATTTGTTTATCTCCTGTTTTCATAAAACAGATGGAGAAGTCGTTTTATGCTCAGGGAGAAGAAATTATTTTAAAAGCCTACATGGGGGGATATTGTTACCAGGTCCTGCTCTGCTCTGTTATGAACCAGATGGCACACATCTCACTGCAGTTTCCTCTCTGGAGCATCTGGGGAGAATGAGTGGACCAGGTTGAAAGCATTGCCCTGGGGTTATTCTGCTGTGTGGGTATTGAGGCTGTTCCCTCATCCCACTGTTCCCTGCACAGACTTGGCTCAATCAGGGTCTACCCCACGCAGTTTATAATGAGCATAAGTGTACCGTTTTCAGGTTCTCTCCTTTATCTTCAGTTTCTAGAACGGAAGAAGTTTTGTTCTGTAAACACGGTTTATTTACCTTGCTCCATGCAGCTGGATTGCGTATGTGCTGCCTTGGTGGAGAGCGAGGGCCATTTCATGAATGCTATGGTTTGCAAAGAGATGCCTCTGACTCGTGGAAAGGGTCCGCAAGCAGGGGAAGGGGATGCTTTCACACTAGTCCTAGAATCTTCACACGTCAATTGCAGTAAAATATAAAAACGTGACCACCAAATTTAAAGCTGCAAAGGACTGTGGTCTTCATTAAGATGGAATCCCTGTTGGGTTAGCAGTGCTCTCCCTGTTGCTAAGCCCTCCTCTGGAGGGAGGTCTGAATATTCGGGTCACAGCTTCCTTCCAGCTGCCAGTGCCCTAAGCCTCTGGTTCCTCTTTTTCCATCTTGGAATCAGCACGTGTATTTTGTATGCACTGCTTTTTACTTCTTACTCCAGATGCAGACGTGTCTCTTCAGAGCCAAGAGCCTGCAGAAACAAGATCAGACGGATCCAAGGACCCCACAAACACAGCCTCAGCCTGATCAGTACCCCCTTGGGAGACCACTGCACAAACGTCCCTATGAGAGAAAACACTTTCCCCACTCTCCTCGTGGACCATGACCCCCTTCCTAGTGGGAAGCTGCAGGAGGGGTTGGACCCAGTTCTTGTTTGCAGTCTGACACAAATCATTTAACCCCCTCCTTCTCAGGACTGGTTCTCACTCCTATGTCCTCCTGACAAATTTTATTTCGTTTCATTTATGCTATTTTATTTCTTATATTTCATTTCACTGCTTTTCTTTTCATTTTATTTTATTCCTTTCACTGTGGCAAAAACACTTGAGATCTACTCTCAATAGAGACCAAGTGTACAAGACACTATTGTTTCCTGTCACCAGTGATGCTGTACAGCAAATCTCTAGGAATTATTCATCTCGTGTAGCCGACATTGTATCCCCATGTTTAGCAAATCCCTTGATCCCCTCCCCCAGGTCCCTGGCAACCACGACTCTATCCTTTGCTTTCATGCGTTTGACTGTTTCAAATGCTTCGTGTAAGTCTGATCCCTCAGTCCTTGTCTTCTGTGTCTGGCTTACTTCACTGAGCATCCTTCCTCCAGGTTCATCCACGTGGTGTGTATGGCAGGTTTTCCTTCATACGTCCATTGTGTATATAGAGCACATGATTTTTTATCCATTCATTCATCAGTGGTTGGCCAATAGGCATATGAAAAGATGCTCAATGCCTCCCACCTGCTAGAATGGCGATCATCAAAAAACACAAGACATGTGTTGGTGAGGATGCCAATTGGAACAGTTGATGGGGGTGCAAAATGGTGCAGCCTCTACGAAAACCAGCATGGAGTTTCCTCAAAATATCAGCAGCAGAATTAGCATGGGGCCCGACAACCCCAGCGCTTGAGTGTGTGTCTGAGAGGATGGCAGTCGGGGTCTCCAGAGGCATTGGCACTGCTGTGTCGCCGGTGGCCCGATCCACAAAGAGCCGAGGCGGAAGCGCCGGAAGATGCACTAACCCCGAGCCGTGGTGCTGCGCGCCTTCAGCTGGTGCCTTCGTGACCTTCTCCCCGGCTCACCTGGTCCCCTCCCCTGCTCTGCCCTAAGAGAGGGGTTCCCACTGCAGTGAGGGCGTCTGCTCCGCAGCTGGACGCACGTGCTCCTACAGGGCCTTGGCTTCAATCAGGGCCTGCAGGTCGCTGCCAAAAATGATTCTGAAGGACTGCTTTATCCTGCAAAGCTGATGCTTAATGGTGCAGAACTCTCCATTTCCTACCCTTAGTTTGTCATCACGTTGCTTAACATTCCGCAGTACCCCACTGACACGGAGCTGGAGCTCTACCCCAGGAACTCAAAAGCCATCTCACATCGCACTCCCTGCCCCTGTGCCCTCCCCAGGGCTCCGCCCCTTTCCTCTGCACCTGTGTCCATGCTCTGGCATCCCGTTAGTCTCCCGCTTCATCCTCTCCTAACACCCTTGGGCCCCCACAACTCTGAACTTCTACAGAATTTGCATCTGTAACAAATTAGTTGCTATTTAATTCTGTTCTGTCATTTGACTTGTGTTGATCTTGGCTGTGAACTGTGCTCGCCTTGAAGGTAAAAGCTATCTGTGTTGCTCAGTGTCCTGATTCGTGGTATAGACCCAGAGAACACATTTTGCAGAGGGCTTCCCCACTGAGGTCGTCTGAGCACCACCGGACCTGCAAACATTTTTACTTCTGTGTTTTTCCCAATCAATCTTTTTTTTTTTTAAACTTAAATGAATTCATTGTTAAGGCTGCTTTAAAAATCACCTCCCAAAATGAAAAACTGGTATCACTTGCTATCACTAGAAGTTGGCTATAAAATGAAGTCTGTAAACAGACCTATGCTATGATACTATCAGATTCTTCCCACACATCTGAGACCTACTCTCTCTTGGAAGGAAGGGGAGAGTGGAAGTTAGGGATGTGATGAAGACTCACTAGAAACGAACTGAAACCCTTGATGTATTCAGAATGAATAGAAAGGGGAACAGCTTTTTCAGTCTGTGATTCACAGTTGGTGAGTCCAATGTGCAGTTACCACCTATGGAGGCTGCTCAGCCCGCACGCAGGTTTTCCTGGTAAAAATGTATTATTTATTATGAAAGTGAAAGTGTTAGTCACTCAGTCATGTTTAACTCTCTGCAACCCCATGAACTTAACCTGCCAGGCTCCTCTGTCCATGGAATTCTCCAGGCAAGAATACTAGAGTGGGTTGCCATTCTCTTCTCCAGCGGGTCTTCCCGACCCAGTCTCTTGCAGTGCAGGCAGATTCTTTACCACCTGAGCCACCAGCGATGTGATGTTCAAATAACAGGGGCTAAGTATGAGACCCGGGTTCAAGCCCAGGGTCGGGAAGATCCCCTGGAGAAGGAAACGGCAACCTGCTCCAGTATTCTTGCCTAGAGAACTTCATGGATGGAGGAGCCTGACAGGCTACTGTCAATACAGTCACAAGAGTCGGACACGACTTAGCGACTGAACCACCACCACCACCACCACACTAGCTCATCCAAGCCACCCAGAAGCCACCCAAAGTTACCTCTTTGCCAAATGGGGAAGCTGAGGCACAGAAGGTTAAAACAGCTGCCCCAACTCACACAGTAATAAGTGGCCACATCAGGATCAGGTCGGGAGGACGGCAGCCATTCTAAATGTGGACAGAGACAATTTGATACAGAGACTTCACGGGATGGAATTTGGAACCACGGACTTATGGAGCAGGAACTGGCACACAGCGGGGGGAGACTGAGTGACGAAGGGAGGAGGAACCACACGGGGCTTCACCTTCCTCCTGGCCTGCCTTCACCTGCTGGGTTTCCACTGGCCAAAGCTGGTTGGAAAGCAGAGGTGTGAGGACCCTGGGCTCCCTGCCTGCAGCACCCAGGCCCTTGGGACACAGAACACAGAGGGGGCAGCGGCAGAAAGGGGATGTCTCTGAGACCCCCAGGGTCTGCCTCCGTGGTCCCTTCACCTGCATACCACCACACTGCAGCTGACTGTTGGATTTCGGATGAGACCCTAAATCTGTGAATGTCCTTCCCCGTTTCAAGAAGAAGTGGCTTCTCCATACTTCTCAGCTACAGGAACAAGTGCCAGGCAACCTGGCGCCGCCTGGAGATAAGCTTTCCCAGTTCCGTTTCGGTTCACTGAATGTGCCTGGGATCGGGAAAGGTGAAAAGGAGAGGCAGAGATTTTCTCAGATCGAGAATAGATCTGAAGTCCACAGGACCTGTGGGCAAGGGTTACCTGCACGCTGCCCCCTGAGCACATTCCTAGGAGGAGGCTGGGCCTCTGAGAGGCCAAGGGGCACATTTAAGGGTCTGGGTCCCAGCCTTGCACCCTCTGCCTTGGCCAGGGCTTCCAGCGCTGCGGGAGGGAGCACAGAGCAGGTCACTGCCAGACCACACACGTGACAGATTGAATATCAGAGGCCCTGCTCCCCCTGGAAATACGGGAGGTTGGGGGAGGCAGTCGAAACAGGAAGCTCAATTCTCTCCAGTCCGAAGGGTTGAACTTGTGAAGTCAGACAGATCAATTTGAGGAAAATGAAGACAAGCCATTTCTTGCCTGAGCACATGGCTAAAATTCTCGCTGCCTCTTGATGTGGAACATGAAGGGGGTGTCATGAGGCCAGTCCCCCCAACCTCTGCCACCGTAATCCCTCTGGCCAGAGGTTGACAGATGTGTGTGTACATGCAACATTCTATGATACAGGGGCAAAAGGCAGACCACCACTTAGCCACGTGTCAGTTCAGTCACTCAGCCGTGTACTGACTCCTTGAGACCCCATGGACTGCAGCACACAGGCTTCCCTGTCCATCACCGTCTCCCGGAGTTTGCTCAAACTCATGTCTATCCAGTCGGTGATGCCATCCAACCATCTCATCCTCTGTCGTCCCCTTCTCCTCCTGCCCTCAATCCTTCCCAGCATCAGGGCCTTTTCCAATGAGTCAGCTCTTTGCATCAGGTGGCCAAAGTATTGGAGCTTCAGCTTCAGCATCCGTCCTTCCAGTGAATATTCAGGACTGATTTNGGAGTTTCAGCTTCAGCATCAGTCCTTCCAATGAACACCCAGGACTGATCTCCTTTAGGATGTACTGGTTGGATCTCCTTGCAGTCCAAGGGACTCTCAAGAGTCTTCTCCAACACCACAGTTCAAAAGCATCAATTTTTAGGCACTCAGCTTTCTTCACAGTCCAACTCTCACATCCATTCATGACCACAGGAAAAACCATAGCCTTGACTAGACAGACCTTTGTTGGTAAAGTAATATCTCTGCTTTTCAATATACTATCTAGTTGGTCATAAATTTCCTTCCAAGGAGTAAGCGTCTTTTAATTTCATGGCTGCAGTCACCATCTGCAGTGATTTTGGAGCTCAAAAAAATAAAGTCTGACACTGTTTCCACTGTTTCCCCGTCTATTTCCCATGAAGTGACGGGACCTTGGATTATCAAAAATCAGGTAAGCAGTTCTCTTCTAACCGTTTCTTTTCGCAACCAACTTAAGGCCATAAGCAAGTCTCCATATTTAAGTCATTTTCTTTTTTATTGAGCTTTACCTAAGTTCAACAAAAGAAAACTCTTTATGCTTCTTCGCTAAAAATCCCAAGCTGTTCTGTCTCCAAAGAAACAATCATCAGCAAATAACAGGGACTCATGAGAAGTTACTTCCTGCCTCCAGAGAAGAGATTCGTGTGGTCAGCTTGCATCATGTTGAATAAGTGCCTTTCGGGTCACTGACCAGTGTGCTACTGAAGGCCTTTTCGCACTAAGTTCCCTACAAGGGTCTTGACCGTGAAGCTTGGGAGCACTCAGAAGGTGACCAAGGGTCCAAAGAGGGTCCCCAAAGTCCCTGCGGGAAACGCCCAGCCCGGATGATGTTCAGCGCTTGGTGACAACATGGGGCGGCAGGCACCTGTGCACTGACTGGTGGTCCCAGCTTCCGCTCTGTGTGTGCCCCCTGACCTGACGTACCAGCGGTGGCCAGCCCGGGACCACCCCACCTCAGAGAAACAGAAGGGGTTCAAGTTTGACACTCCGGCCTTGGGCTGTGATGACCAGGTGCTGAAGGAGGAGACAGACAGAACAGGCTCCATCTCGGGCCGGACTGTGGACTGTGAGCTCTATGCCCAGTATCTATGAAAACGACTTACCAACTGGAAAACCAGGTCCCCCTGGATGCAAGAGCCCCAGGGCTCATTCCTAGACTTTCCATCGCCTAAAAGAATACTCTCATTATCTGTGTAACCGAACAGAATCATACATTCTATTATGCCTATTGGGGTTTGACCACAGGCCTGTTGATAACTGTCCACTGGTAACTACCTAGGCTTAGGGCATATGAATCACGGGTTAACTTTGATTGTATCTTTCTTTTCCTTTGTGCAGACGAGTTTCAGGGAATTTGGGGAGGTGGGTTTGAGGACGTACACTTAGGGCATATAAGATTTTCACAAAAACTGGTCGGGGTCCTTGGCTAAGAGGAGACTCTGCCTTGGACCCGCAGGTGTAATAAACTGCACTCCACTATCTGCATTATCCTTCTGAGTGAGCTTGTTTCCCTGAACGCGTGGCTACAGCAGCATGAAAAGGGCCTGGATTGGAATTCTTAGACCCTCTCAGAGTGAAAGTTCTTTGTTCAGAAGAAAGCAGATACCACCCAAGTTTAGATTTTAACAGAGGTATCATTTGGCATCATCCCTGGGACTTGTTGCGTAGTTTCTCAGAAATATTCAAATTCTTGGAAATTCTGGGTAACAGGTCTTGTAACACTGAAACAGCATAACCAGCAAGGGCTTGTGCACCACGAGGAACCAGACTCAATATTGAGTAGTAACCTGTAAGGGAAAGAGTCTGAAGAAAATAGATACGCACGCATGTATAACTCAGTCACTTTGCTGTACCTCTGAAACTAACACAACGCTGAAAATCAGCTATAAGTCAGTCACTACCAACAACAAAAAGCGGAAACAAAGAGACCGACAGGCTCCCAGGCCTCTCACAAGGTCCGGAGCGGTGGGTGGACTTGCCCCGGGATGGCCCCCGTGATGCTGGGTAAACACACCCCTCCTCCTTACGACCTGGGGATGAAATCGGTTCTTTACACTTTTAAAAACGCTGTGGGCTTCTGTGAGGAGGTGGAATTCCTAAGAACTGGAGGAACAAAGTGTGGGCTTTTGCAGTAGGAGCAGAAGCCTCTGAAAGGAAGTCTTTTCAGCCTCAGGGCTGGGAGGGGTTGCTGCACTCTGGGTCTGGCCTCCATTTGCATTTTAATGCTGTTTTCAGGCCAGGCCATTGTGCCCAGTGGGGCATGGCCTGGACGCAAGGCCTGGGCAGCCAGACGCACTGCCCACTGTCGGCAGGTGTTTCTGGGGGGCAGGGGTTGTTGCAACATTCTTCTCTCGGTTTTCTTGGTCATGTTAATGTCTCCTTTTTGAAAGAATTTTGTTGATTTTATCACTGGTGCAAGTAGGGAAATGGAATTCCAAACAATTTGCCTATTTATGAAATATTTATAATAAATAACTGGACTAAAGACAGCTGTTCTGTAGATATCCAAGGAGAGGACAAAGAAACCAAGGCACATGAACGCTTCTTTTAAATTACAGAAATCGCTTCAAAGCCTACATATGAAATAATAAGTTAACAAAATGAAAAATAAAATAAACGAAACAAAGGCTACACATGGATATCGATATTGCTATTACAGTCTCCGTGTTGAAGGCCAATGACATCACTCCCCAAAGGCACTGAACTGTCCTGAGTCAACTATTAACAACAATTCCACTGGAAAGGCAGAAACTGTGGAAAGAGGTTTCAGGGAAGTTCTGGGATTTAACAGCCAGAAAATCCCGTTTCATCAATGATTCTCTTGCAGTTATCCCAGGAAAGAAGGGTTAAAAATTACCCAAAGCTCAGAAATAAGGGGGAAAATTATTGTGTGATCTTTCAATGTCAGACTAGCCTAACATCCAACAATTTACCAAATTCATCCAAGGGACATCTGAAACTCTAGAAAGTTTTTCTTTCAATTTGATCGAATATTTACTATCTATATGGGTGTGAAAACGTAGATGGAGGATGGGGAGCAAATGATTTCTGCCTGGCAGAGAAGATAATCAGAGATAAGACCAAATTTTTATTGCTTTGGGTTTTGGGGGACACCCCCCCCATAAACAATTACCAGTCTTGTTTCTAACTTTGCAAATTTATTCAAAAAATTTTTCCTCACGGATCATAGACACTAGTCTCTGCCTTTGAACCAATATTCATCCTTCTGGTTCCTTCATTCATGAGTTAAATAAATGTTTAAAATACACTCACTGTACATTTCTATGAGTTATGTTTTATAAGCTTTAGAAATTCACACTCTGAAAGCTGTATAATAAAGCTTTTAGAAAACCTTGGTTGTCTTTGTTGATTTATAACCACAGATCCTAACTAGAGAAGGAGTTTTCACTGTATCCTTAAATATAAGGAATTACACAGAGAATTGGGCACTTCCCAGGCAGCTCAGTGGTAAAGAATCTGCCTGGAAATGTGTGGGTTCCATCCCTGGATCAGGAAGACCCCCTGGAGAAGGAAATGGCAACCCACTCCAATATCCGGGGAAATTCCACAGACAGAGGAGTCTGGGAGCTACAGTCCATGGTGTCGCAAAGGAGTCGGACACGACTTAGCAACTCAACAACAACAGCAAAAAATTACCTGTGGGAATTCGGAAAAGCCTCTGCCGACATGGGAGACATTCCCTCATGGAAGAATATCCGTAGCGGCATAAGGGTTACCCAGCACAATGCACACCAAAAAATATTTTATGGGCAGCAGCTGAAAGAAATATTATTTCCACTTTTGAACGGGAGTGAAACCATAGCTGGTCTTTTTGAGCTGTTCATGGAGTAATTATTTAGTTATGGTCTCCTCTGTCCTTTCCTCGTAAAGTTATGTTATTCTAGACGGAAAGGGAAGCAGTACAAAGGAAGACTGTAAGGAACCTTTTTGCAAATCTTTTCTATATGGAACAATTGACATTTTTCCAGGAAAACTCAGCTTGTTTGTAGTGGCAAAATCCGTAGGAGAGGTCCAGGAGCGTGATTGCTTTAGGAAAGGAAATTCAGCCACACATTGTCTTTCCAGGCTGCAGATAAAGGACTGGGGAGCTTTCCCAGGGCTATTTCGCTTATCTGCCACAGCTGTATTATTTATACGGTCAGGTCAGAGAATGTCAAAATCTCACCAGAGCTCATGGATCAAGCAGACCCTCCTAAATGTTAACTTTCATTTGAAGACCTCCAGGATGTTTTCTATCCCAAGTCTCAGCTACTTACAAGTTTCAGGGTCTTGTGATAAATAATGTTTATTTCCCCTTTGAATTCTTAGGAAGAGAGTGAGAAGACTAGTTATCTACCCTCTCCCTAGAGAGATGCGATTGCTCAGACCAACCTAGTGGTCAAGACAAGCAATTTCACAGTGAATTGCAGAGACAGAATGGCCAGACTGACCAAAAGGTGTGTCAAGATGAAGGGCCACGTTTTGGGAAATTTCTGTCAGTCAAGATACATCTCTGGAACAAGGTATATGTTTGCAGGAAATTCTTGTTAAAATAGTATTGGGGAGCAATAGTTTATTATTTGTTAGTTAATTGGGGCTACCTTCATAGCTCAGTTGGCAAAGAATCCGCCTGCAATGCGGGAGGCCTGGGTTTGATCCCCGGGTTGGGAAGATCCCCTGGAGAAGGGAAAGGCTACCCACTCCAGTATTCTGGCCTGGAGAATACCATGGACTGTATAGTCCATGGGGTCACAAAGAGCTGGACATGACTGAGTGGCTTTCACTTCTGATTAGTGTTCATGAATTTCTTACTAGGAAAAAAGGACACAAAGGTAAGAAGTTAAGATAGGAATAGAGTTCAAGAAACTTCCAGAAGGTGAAGGGATGTCGGACAGTGTTGCGCTGTGTTGCTTTTGGAGCTGAGTTTGCAGTGCAGGGCAAAGGCTGGGAGGACAACTAAAGGAAAATAGTCTATTTCCCAGTTTTACCCAAAGATTCCTCAGTCTCACGTACTATCTTTTTTATTTCTGTAATTTCTGATGGTTAAATCATGCACACAGAGCTTCGTAAGGGTCATCTTGAGAGGAGCTTTGAAGTAAAAAAGTCCAGATTTGAATCCCACTTTACCTCTTCTTCTCTGTGGGACTTCAGATTATATACCAAACTTCTTGCATCTCAGTGTCTCCATCTGTCAAGTGGAGACATTAGCCCTTTGTGAGGATTGTATGTGCCTGTCTCAATAAACCTTGGCAACCTGACATTCTATTGAAAAAAAAAAAGTTGCATATGAAAGAAACGATTTCAGCAAGCCTGGACACTTGCATCTTCCCATACATAGAAGATCACTAAATCTCTTGATAGGAGAGATTTGATTTTCTCTTAATTAACAGTAATCTTTTCACATTCAGATTACCTGCCCCTTGTTGCAAACTTGTATATAGCCTGGCTCCTCCCCTGCTTCCTCCAAGTCAGCTCTCTTGGGGTCACCTGAGATACTGTCTCCTGGGCTCGAGTCCTAACCTTTTCACCAAATAAAACCTAACTCTCAGCTTTTAAGTTGCACGACAGACATTGTCGCCAGGATGTTCTCTTCCTGGCTCTGGCTGGCTTTGAGAGTTCTCACTCTTCTCTCTGCAACAAAGTTTCCAAGCTTTTTTCACCAGGGCTGCTCTCAACCTGGCCCCATTTGTGGCCACCATCCATGATCTCCACTTCTCATTTCCTTCAAAGCAACTATTCATGGGCCTCTCTGACAAGGGACTGGGAAAGAAGGTTGGAGAGATGGTCTCCCTCGATTGGCATTATAAGCAGGGCAACATTTGAATGGTGTCAGGCATTGAAGCTGTTTCTCAGCCTGACCAAAATTAGCTTGGCTCTTCTCGATCCAGAGAACTGCCTGGGACTGGGGCTCTCGGAAGGGACCCAGGAGAGCTCAGGGCATCATCAAATGGGTTTGAACTTGGGGGAAATTTTATGATTGAAACATTCGGAGGAGGCAAAGAAAATCAGTGCTTTTCATGAATAAAGCCAGAACTTCAGGAAAAACAAACAAACAAACAAACACGATGGCTGGGGACACCCCTGCAAGGAGGGAAAAGTTCACTTCAGTTCAGTCGCTCAGTCGTGTCCGACTCGTTGCGACCCCATGAACTGCATGCAGCACGCCATGGCTCTCTGTCCATCACCAGCTCCCGGAGTTCACTCAGACTCACGTCCATCGAGTCAGTGATGCCATCCAGCCATCTCATCCTCTGTCGTCCCCTTCTCCTCCTATCCCCAATCCCTCCCAGCATCAGAGTCTTTTCCAATGAGTCAACTCTTCACATCAGGTGGCCAAAGTAATGCAGTTTCAGCTTTAGTATCATTCCTTCCAAAGAACACCCAGGACTGATCTCCTTTAGAATGGACTGGGTGGATCTCCTTGCAGTCCAAGGGACCCTCAAGAGTCTTCTCCAACACCACAGTTCAAACGCATCAATTCTATCAATTCTTCAGTGTTCAGCTTTCTTCACAGTCCAACTCTCACATCCATACATGACCACTGAAAAAACCATAGCCTTGACTAGACAGACATTTGTTGGCAAAGTAATGTCTCTGCTTTTGAATATGCAAGGAGGGCAAAATTCCTTCATAAAAAGATCAGTCATTTTGCACTTTGTTCAAAAGTGTGATGAAAGTACCTTCAGAAAATATTGCTTTATTCAAACTTACAAAACAGTCATCAGGGTATTACAGATTTAAGTACAGAGAAAACATTTGGGATAAAATTAAGTAAATAAGTATATTCACAAATAAAGGTTTATGAATTGCTGAGAAAAAGCCCAAGGGTGGTTTTCCTTTTCCAATAGGATCCATCTTCTTCCTCTTTTCCTCTTTCATCTTCATCATATCATAGTCATCATCACAATTATCATGCTGTTGGATGGATAATTTAGGATCACAGTTGGATGGGGTCAACATGATTGTATCAGTGGTTACTGATTTAGTATAACTTGGTGACTGCAGCCATGAAATTAAAAGATGCTTACTCCTTGGAAGAAAAGTTATGACCAACCTAGATAGCATATTCAAAAGCAGCTAGTCAAGGCTATGGTTTTTCCAGTAGTCATGTATGGATGTGAGAGTTGGACTGTGAAGAAAGCTGAGTGCCGAAGAATTGATGCTTTTGAACTGTGGTATTGGAGAAGATTCTTGAGAGTCCCTTGGACTGCAAGGAGATCCAACCAGTCCATTCTGAAGGAGATCAGCCCTGGGATTTCTTTGGAAGGAATGATGCTGAAGCTGAAACTCCAGTACTTTGGCCACCTCATGAGAAGAGTTGATTCACTGGAAAAGACTCTGACACTGGGAGGGATTGGGGGCAGGGGGAGAAGGGGACGACAGAGGATGAGATGGCTGGATGGTATCGCGGACACGATGGATGTGAGTCTGAGTGAACTCCGGGAGTTGGTGATGGACAGGGAGGCCTGGCGTGCTGCGATTCATGGGGTCGCAGAGTCGGACATGAATGAGCGACTGAACTGAACTGAAATGTTATTTTATGTATTTAGTGTGCTGTATTTCTGCTTTATTTTAAAATGTAAAAATTTTAATGTTTAACATATTTATAGAACTTCCATTGTTTCCGTTGTAATATAGCTCTTTCAATTATCTACATAGAATCTACCTCTTCACAATCAACAACTCTCCAATGAGCATCATTTTAAAAGACCAAACCCATACATTTTGAGGAAAAAAAACTATTATACATGCAAATGGTACCATAATATATTCTAAAAAGTAATTACAGTCTAATTACCATGAAACGCTAAATACTTGCTGAGAAACTATTTAAGAAAAAGCATTTTTAATTCAAAGTAAAGTTAGAAAATTACAGGAAAATGTTCAAATTTTAAAAGCAGTATATTTAGCAGTCACCTGTTGTTAATTTGTAGTCTATGACTCTATTGCCTGTAGACGTTTTGATAGTTAATAAATAGGATTAGCAAATGCAGGGATTGCTTTAGTGTCTAAAAAGTTTTACAACTTGTATTAAGCTCTCACACAGTAGAAAGATAGAACAATTATTCCAAGACTAATAACCACTTCTCTTGTAAAACATTCACCAGATTTGAATCATAAATTTAGATGTGGAATTATAAAGTACAATTTGAACCACAATGTTGTACTTACTCTAAGAGTAAATTTGGTATAAATTATTTTTAGTGAAAAGAGCAGCAAAATTCTGTTGCTATATTTGGTTTTGAGGTGTGAAATATATGGTTTTACGGAAATAGGATTTGGATCATTCACAGGTTTTCCTTTTAATGGTGTTTGTGGAAATGGGATTTTTAAATTAGAAAGGAAGAATCGTCCAAAGACAGCTTAAGGAAAGGAGTCATTCTTGAGCATCCTGCACTGACAGGTAAGCATCAGTGAGGACAGCAGGCTTTAAGAACACGTTAATATCGGATGGACTTCCCAGGTGGCTCAGCGGTAAGGAATCCACCTGCCAGTGCAGGAGATGAGGGTTAGATCCCTGGGTCGGGAAAATCCCCTGGAGAAGGAAATGGCAACCCGCTCCAGTACTCTTGCCTGGGGAACCCTGGGGACAAAGGAGCTTGGTGGGCTACTGTCTATGGGGTCACAAAAGTTGAACACAACTTAGTGGCTAAACAACAGCAACAAATATTCGATACATTCTGGTAACAAATGTACTTAGCTCTTGTATGACAGGTACATCAAGCACTGTTCTAAGTATGCTGTGTCCATGAACTCATGAAGCCCTCACCTGGACTCTACGAATTAGGAGTCATCACCATTACAACCCCGGTGATGGCAGGGATGGCCATCCAGCCCTGTCTGTAGACATCATGGTGTCTACAATGGATGGAGGAGCATTGGCTTCCTGAGATAGATAGTGCCATTTATCATACAGAGAAACATCTGAGGTCTAAGAAGTGTCATTTTGCCCTGAAATGGTGGGTAGGTATTTCAGGTAGTCTGCAATAAACATTTTCTGCCAAACGGGATGCTCCCTCACTGGTCTGTTTGTTTCCATTTTTGTTTCCAAATTATAGGGCTTCACAGAACCACCAGATCATTCTCTCCTGAATGGTTGAGTTTTAATTTAAGCCTGCTGAAAATAGAGACCAAAATTGGATGGGCCACAGATGTTTCAAAAGGGCTTTTTCCTTCTTTTGTTTTTAGCTGATTTTAGGACGAGAATATAAAAAAGCAAGTGACAGGCCAAGGCACCATTTCTCTTTGAACATCACTTCTTGTACGCATGAAACTAACGCAATATTGTAAATTGGCCATACTTCAATAAAAACTTCTTAAAATATTACTTTCTTTTCTGTCTTTTCATGCGTCTGTAGGGCTTCTTTAATGACCTCATATATTTTTGTTTAGCCAAACTTTATGTGTATCCTTTTATCTTTATTTCTGTTTTCAAGAGAATGCGTTCTAATGCTTGTATCATTCTGATGCTTAAGTCATTTCTTACTTTCTTTATACTTAAAGACAGAATATTTTCAGAACACCATTCTTTTGTCACAGTTTAAAATGTGAGTCCTATGGTTTCTCAGTCAGATTAACCCTACTAAGGATAGTTCAAAGACTAGTAAGTTTATTAAAGGAATTTACCAAAAGCTTTTCTAATATTTTAAAGCTCTTGACTTATTTTCACACATGTATTTCAAATTTATGTCTCTTTCCACAAAATCTTTAATTCGGATTGCCACTAAAATTCCTATCCCGAATAATAACACAAAAGACTTACTAGATGTGAAGTACTGTTTTAAGTGTATTCAAACTCTGAGCTCATTCAATCTCACAATAATTCCAAGAATAATAATTATTTTCAGAAGAGCAGAATGATTGAACAACTTTCTCAGGTCATATGACCAATAACAATAGATGGCAGAGGCATAAAGATATTTTATCACTATCATTTTTCATCCTAATAGCCTTTGTTGAGCACCTTTTCCAACTATTTCAATGTTATAATCAAAGAGTTTTGAGGACACTCATATGGGGAATGAAAAGAGTCAACAGCTGGGATTGCAGATGCAGGATGGAGGGGTGCTAACTTCTAGGGAGACCAAAAGAACGAGATACAGAACACAAGTAGGAAGTCGTTCTCACGGGAGACGACTCAACTTTTGTAAATGGGAGAAAGGACCAAAGATGGCAGGCTGTGTGCTGATGCAGATATAATCCAAAAAATCGGGAAGAAAGCTGGAAGTTCTCTGAGACTCCAGTGGTACTTAGCGCTAAGACAGTCTTTTCAAAGTGGAGGATCACAGGAAGAGGATCAGAGTTGAGGGAAATGGTAAAGGTTTGAGAAAACAACCCTGGCTATAGGATACGACTAAGGGCTGGCCAGGGCCACACGGAAAGCTGACCACGCAGCCTGGAAGTGCTGGTTGACCCCGGGGGCCTCAGGATATGCAGAGCAGAAGTGAAATCACGACTGGACTTTGCTGGAAGAGCAGATAAAAGGACAAGGACAGGAAAGGGGAAGGCTTTGAGGGTCCGGGCCAATGAGTGGGTGACAGCCCAAGGTCTGGGCCGCGCATCAGAACAGCAGAGGTGAGAGGGAGGCGAGCAGGAAGGTGGGGAAAAGACCCAAGGATCAACTGCTCATGAGCCTTGCTGAGTCTCCAACAAGTGGAAGGGGAGCTGGAGAACAAGGCAGCTGGAATAACGGCACATTGTGGTCAGAGTCTTCCTTGCGTAGAGGGGTTTAAGATTTGAGAATTGGAGAAACTTTAGGGACAGGTCTGAGATATGGCCCTGAGACCAAATGCCTGAAGTTGAAGATGCCGTTGCATTGAGAAGTTGAAAGAACAACGTCCGTTCAAGTCATCCAGAATAGTGATGAGTCCCGGGGTGGAAAGGGAATCAAGCATCTGGTATATGAATGCTTTCCAGGAGTATGGAGCATTGCCTCCAACAGGATAAATAACCAAGAAAAGGAAGGGTAGGAAGTGTAGACAAGACGGCAGACTCTTCAAACACAGGAGCACGTGGATACTTCACGATCCGATTCCATTCCTTTCAATGGCTGATTAATATCCCACTGTATGTAGGTACCATATCTTCATTATCTATTCATTTATCAAGGAACATGTAGGTTGGTTCCGTGTTCTGGCTATTATAAGTAAGGCTGCAGTGAATATCAGGGTACATGTGTCTTTTTGAATTATGTTTTTCTCTGGATATGTGTCAAAGAGTGGGGTTTCTGGGTCACATGGTACCTCTATTTTTAGTTTTTTAAGCCACCTCCCTTTTTTTCTTCAGAGGGACTGTACCAATGTATATTCCCACCAATAGTGCAAGAGGGTTCCCTTTTCTCCATACCCTCTCTAGCATTTGCTGTTTGTAGAATTTTTTGATGCTAGGGGGGCGGGAAGCACGTGGAGTATGAGAGCGGCTTTGGGAGGGGAGTCCAAGCTGGGGAATAGGATTGCAGTAAGTAAGAGGCGAGAAGGACCCCAAAGAGGGGCTGTGCCACCAGCGGTGGAGTCAGGGCTCCTAGATAACCAGAGAGGAATGAGGGGCAGTGGCGAGTCCATGTGACCAAAGTGTTGTCAAGCCTGCACCTAATTGCAGGATTCTCGCACCAGTAGGACTTACCGAGTCATGAGTAATGGAAAGTGTGTTTCAGTTGTCAAAGTAAGAGAATAAAATACATTTTATGAGGTGCTATTTTTAGTTTTATAAAGCCAGATGTTGCAGCTGTGCATCGCCTCACGTGCATGTATTTCCTCAAAAGGCCATCGTCTCTGCTTCCCTCATCATCGAGAAATACCAGATTTGGCCTCTGTTGTCCAGAGTCAGCTGTCCCCGAACCTCACTTAACTGACAACCGGAAAAGAAATGAAAGGAACACAATGGACTTCCGAGCGTTAAAATCAGATGTCCCAAAGTCCAGGGGTCCTACCCACTGTAAAGGCCACGGTCCACTTGGATTTGAGGCAACATTTTGACAAAGATCAGTTGCTTGAGGGCCTAACCCAGAGCAGTAGGGCAGGTTCTTCTGCTCAACACCAGCGAGCAGAGAGGGGATGACAAATCAAAGGACTGAGTCTCAAAGGGGCCGGGCCCGAAAGACTCGGGAGTCTGCCACGTCCTAGGACCTGCAGGGACAGCTGAGGAAGGACACAGGAAAGCCAGGAAATGAATCGTGTGTGCTTCGTGGCCATGGCTCTGAAGTAACTCTGCAAGCCTCTGTTATAATAAACAGTCCACTTCATCTGCATGGAGCCTCCAGTGCACGACCCCCAGACATGCCAAGCGCACTCCTCTCCCCTCGGCTGTCAGCTTCCTCTAGTGCCCTTGGGTCCTTCCTACAGATGCCAGGGATGGGCCCACGTCCTTATAACAGTTTCCCTATCTCCCAAGCTAGCTGCTAACTCAAAGGACTTTTTCTTTTCAAGGCTTTTTACCAGGATTCTGGGCCAAGATAAAAAAAAAAGAGAGAGAGAGAGAGAAAGAGAATGATAAAGTAGATATATGGGATAGTTTCAAAGACCAAGAGGTTCTCCAAGTAGCCATTTTCTAGTCAATAAATATTTGCTGGGTAAATTAATGGTCTGTTTAGAATAAGCTCAGACTTCAGCCCAGCTCCCAGCCCCTCCCGAGTCAGGGGTCTCAGCCGACTCCTGAAAGTTACAGCGTTTTATTTCTGTCAGATGTTTTTGGACATTTGGGATGGGGGAACAGAACTCAGCTGAAGCACACACTCCTGAAATAAGGCTGGGACCTCTGGGACACCACTTCCCAGTACGTTGCCCCATGTGACCCTCAACAAGCCTTTGGCTCCTCCCTTTCCTCATCCCCCAGTCTTGATAACTCCTTCACACTGGCTGATCAGAGATCTCTGAACTGACTCCTAAACTGAGAGAATCATTTGTTGACCCAGAAAATTCTAATGAGTCTCCTGACTTGGCCCATCTTAGCTATTACCTGGTGATTAAGAAGCTAAGCAATTATTAAATATATTTCAGGGCTTCCCTGGTGGCTCAGATGGTAAAGAATCCACCTGCAATGCAGAAGACCTAGAATAAATCCATGGATTGGGAAGATCTCCTGGAGGAGGGCATGGCAGCCCACTCCAGTATTCTTGCCTGGACAATCCCTGTGGACAGAGGAGCCTGGCGGGCTACAGTCCATGGGTTTGCAAAGAGTCAGACATGACTGAACGACTAAGCATGCAGCATAGGAAAAAAAAGTATAAGACAATTAATCTTTTACAGGTGTTGGTGGTTGACAGCATGGTCTTCCCTGTGGAAAGTGGATTTTCATGGTCCCTGCACCCCAGATCCAGGGAAAATCCATGGGCAGTGACACCCTTCTCACCAACTCCCTCCCCCAAGCTCAGGCCACTCAGGGCTCTGAGCTGCTTGCCATCTGTTCTACTCAACGAGGACACAGTTATATGGGTGATTGGTGATGACAAAGGGCATCGTGGAGCGTGAGAAGGAGTTCCTGTCTTGCGGTAACTTAAAATCTGGCTAGAAAGACAGAGTGGAATCTTCTGAGAGTCAAATGTTCTTGGGGAGTGCACAGCATGGCTTCACATACTATTAATATTAAAATCTTCACTTCAGTTCCTCTTCTCAGTCTTTCAGTGCCCAAACCTTGATTCTGCACCTATTACATGCCAGATCCCTGTTACATACAAGAGATACAGAGATGAACAAGTCAGTCCTTAAATTTGAGAATCTCATGGTCCAGGAGATGAGACAGACCTTGAAGGCAGTTCAGGTGCAATGAACAGGGGTTGGACAAGTTCAAGAGCCGAGTGCTAAGCTAAATGTTGGGTACTTAGTGAGAATATGTCTTCTTTTGAAACCTTGACATCTTACTGGGGAGACAGATAATAAGCCAGATTATTAAACATAATTGTGGGTGCAATGAAAAATATAAACAGGTGATGGAATGATGGGATACCTCTGTGTGTGTGTGTGTTTGTGTGCAGTGGGGCTGTCTGGTGATAAAGGACACCACTTGGGCTTGGGTTTTCCAGGAACATTTCCCTGAAGAGGTGAGATTTCAGCTGGGATCTGTTGTGAGAAAAAGAGCCAGGCTCATGACAAAAAGCATTTCAGGCAGGGATGACGGCCCCTGGAAAGTCCTGGAAGTTCAGGATATCTGGGATGATAAAGACAGGTGGACCAGAAAGGAGGCCCGTGTGACTAGAGAGAAATGAGCAAGAAAGTGAGACAGTGGAGGAGCAGAGAGGAAAATGAAGAGGAGTTAAGAACATCGGGTGCCGTTACAGGTCTTTCCAATACTTTTTATTGTAGGATAGTTTGAGATTTATAGACAAGCTGCAAAAATAGTACAAAGGGGTCTCATATCCTCTGCACTTCTTCAGTTAGTATAATGCCTTTGTTACCGCTAATTCACTGAGAACTACCTTATTGCTCCTTTTGTGCAGTTTGTCTTTTGAGCACCTCCTCACTTTCTATCACTACGAGATGCTTCCGGCTCGTCTTATATATTTCTTACCCGAGTCCTGCTGCTGCTGCTGCTGCTGCTAAGTCGCTTCAGTCGTCTCCGACTCTGTTCGCAGCCCCATAGACGGCAGCCCACCAGGCTCCCCCTTCCCTGGGATTCTCCAGGCAAGAACGCTGGAGTGCATTGCCATACCCTCGCCCTAGAATCAGTCAATTTTTCCAAGGATTCCATCTTCCTTTTGTTGGAGAATGGTGTTAGAAACAAAAATCTGGTTGAGCTCATTGGTCCTGGAGAGTCATTTCTTTTGGGCTCTCTCAGCAGGAAGAGCTTGGGAACATATACGTGTCTGCTAACTTGTGTATATATTTCACATGTATCTATCGTTATTTCTGTCATTTATCCATCTGTATCTCTATTAGGCTGAAACTGCATTCACGCTGATGTTTCCAACTCTAAGCCAATATCACTTGCTCTTTTCATCCCCTATTCTAGCTTCCCTCTAACCTTCAGCTCCAAGAGGGAGAAACCTGCCCCACCTTTTGCCATCTCTTACTGAACTGTTCAGTTCTAGCGCACATGGATGGAGAAGGAAATGGCAACCCACTCCAGTGTTCTGGCCTGGAGAATCCCAGGGACTGTGGAGCCTGGTGGGCTCCCGTCTATGGGGTCGCACAGAGTCAGACACAACTGAAGCGACTTAGCAGCAGCAGCAGCAGCAGCAGCAGCGCACGTGGAGAGTGGTTTCAGAGGGGTTAACCCACACCTCTGCGCCAAACACCTTTACCAACCAGAGTACAGGCTTCTTACTGAAGGATCGCTTGTTGACAATATTATATTCATTTCAAATGCACAACATGGCGACTCAGTATTTTTTATAGATTACCCTTTACTTACAGTTATTACAAAATATGGCTGTATTTCCCCATGCTGTTAATATATCTTTGCCACTTATTTAGCTTATACATAATAGTTTGTATCTCTTTTTTTATTGAACTACAGTTGATTACAATGTTGTGCCAATCTCTGCTATATGGGAAAAAGTGATTCAGTTATACATATATATGCACTGTTTCTTAATACGCTTTTCCACTGTGACTCACCCAGGAAACTGGACACAGTTACTTGTGCTGCGCTGTATGAATTTGCTGTTTCTCCATCCTGTGTGTAACAGCCTGCATCTGCCAACCCTAAACTCCCAGGTCACCCCTCTCCTTCCCCCTTGGCAACCTCAAATCTGTTCTCTATGTCTGTGGGTCTCTTTCTGCTTCATAGATAAGTTCATCTGTGCCATATTTTAGATTCCACGTATAAGTGATATCACACGGTATCTGCCTTTCCCTTTCTGCCCTTTGATTCAGTGTGATAATCTCTCGTTGCTTCCATGTTGCTGCAAATGGCAGCGTTCCGTTCCTTTTGCGGCTGAGCAGCATTTCGTCACAAACACGCGCCACATCTTTATCTGCTCGGCTGCCAATGGCCATTCAGGTTGTTTCCACGTTTAGGCTGGGCTTCCCTGGTGGCTCAGTTGATAAAGAGTCTGCCTGCAATGCTGGAGACCTGGGTTCGATCCCTGGGTCGGGAAGATCCCCTGGAGAAGGAAACGGCAACCCACTCCAGTATTCTGGCCTGGAGAATCCCATGGACGGAGGAGCCTGGAGGACTGCAGTCCAGGGGGTCACAAAGAGTCAGACACGACTGAGCGATAAACCACCACCTCGGTG
Organism: Redunca redunca; assembly: GCA_006410935.1. Lineage (NCBI taxonomy): Eukaryota > Metazoa > Chordata > Mammalia > Artiodactyla > Bovidae > Redunca > Redunca redunca. The sequence continues at coordinate 108,966 of SJYQ01016208.1, read as the reverse complement.
CTGTGCCTGCTGTGCTGCGTAAACACTGGGGACATGTTTCCTTCTGATTTGTAGTTTTGTCCCAGTGTATGCCCGGGAGGGGAACTGCTGGATCATACGGCAATTCTATGTTTAGTTTTCTGAGGAACCACCATACTGTCTTCCATAGTAGCTAGAGAAGGAGTGGAGAAAAGGGAACCCTCTAACACTGCTAGTGAAAATGTAAGTCGGTGCAGCCACTATGGAAAACAGAATAGTCGTTTGTACCTCTTAATCCCATACCGCGATCTTGCCCGTCCCTGCGTCCTTCTCCCCACTGGTAACCGCTAGTTCCTTCTCTATATCTGTGAGTCTGTTTCTGTTTGTTACATTCGTTCATTTTATCTTTTAGATTCTACACGTATGTGAAAATACACAGTATTTGATTTATTTTACTAAGTGCAATACACTCTAGGTCTATCCACATTATTGCAAATGGCAGACGTTCCTTCTTTTTTACGGCTGAGAAGTATCCCACATCCTCTCTATTCGTTCCGTTGATGGGCACGTAATGCTTTCATTTCTTGGCTACTATGAATAATGCTGCAATGAACATATCAGGGTATAGGGCACTTATGTCTTTTCAAATTAGCATTTTTGTTTTCTTAGGATACATACTGAAGAGTTTGACTGCAAGATCACATGGTGACTCTATTTTTAGTTGTTTGAAGAACTTCCGTCCTGTTTTCCACAGTGGCTATACCAATTTTCCTTCCCACCAACAGTGTAGCAGGGGTCCGTTTTCTCCACATCCATACCAACATTTATTATTTGGAGAGCTTTCTTTGATGAAAGCCCTTCTGACAGGTGAGAGGTGATGTCTCCTTGTGGTTTTGATTTGCGTTTCTCTGATGATCAGTGGTGTTGAGCGTCTTTTCACGTGCCTCTTGGCCGTCTGTGCGTCTTCTCTACGTGCAGCTCACATGCAATCACTTTTGCCTTCAGCCTCAGACGCTCCAGTTTTTTTCCAGAGTCACTTGGGTCAGCACCTCCTTTCCCCTCTGCCTTTCAGTGAGGTCATTTATCACGTTTGTGATGAGGGTCTTTTATCACCATCTGCCTCCCATCTTGGGAGGCCCTGGCCTCCTTCAGGTCATCCGTGGCTCCATCACCCTTTCCACGCTCTCGCAGCTGCTGGCAGGGGAAAGGATTTCAGGGAGTGAAGTCAAGGCAGGAGGACAGATGGGGGCTCACACAGCCCCCAGGTGAAAGGGGTTGGACTACAGTGGCTGTCATAGTAATGAAAAAATATAAATGAGATCATTTGGACTTAGGTGTGTGGATGTGAGTTATATTTTTGCAGTAAGTGTGAAGCTGTCCCCGAGGGATCACATCTCTCCATTAAAGTTTGTCCTAAAACTGTAAGTTTCACCCTCCTCTCTCCCAGCCTGTTGTATCAGGCTGGGTAGGAATCTTTAAGTGGGACATCACCATACCCCGGAAAATCATGTTTAATAGCAAAAGCAACTTTGCTATTCCTGTAGATGACATCTTTCAATACAGATGAATCATGTCGTCTGCTCATCCTGGGTGCTGATAATAGACACAGTCTGCTGGGCTGTTTTAAACTGTCACGAGGCGAGGGAGATGTCACCTCAGCCATCTGCTCGGCACTGGGAACAGCTGAACTGGGTCTGGCAGAGGGGACAGTATATACACTTTCTGCTCCTTTGATAGATTTGTTTGGGGAAAATGTTCTAGTGATTAATGGGCCATTTCCTTACTGACACACCACACATATCACCATTAGCAAAGGGTTCCAGAGCAGCCTTGGCAGTGTCCCACCTTGACCCAGCATGGGGTCAAGCCTGGATATGGACAGCCCTAGGGAAATGACTGGCTTTGCAGGCTAGAGGAATAGGTGGGCATGGCAGGGACACAGGGAGCTCACAGAGCGGGGCCAGCTGGAGAACTCAGGCTGCAGGACTCAGAGCTGACTCTCATTATTTCAATAACGTCTCTTCTGATGATTCCTGCAAGCATGAGTACTTTCTTTAAAGAGGGGCTTCCGAGGCAGTGCTAGTGCTAAAGAATCCGACTGCCGGTGCAGAAGATGCAAGAGACGCAGGTTCAATCCTTGGGTCGGGAAGATCCCCAGGAGTAGGAACTGGCAACCTGCTCCGGTATTCTGGAAAATTCCACGGATGGAGGAGACTGGTGGGCTACAGTTTATGGGCCACCAAGAGTCGGAGGTGACTGAGCAACTGAGCACACCGTATTTCTCTGCCTTGGGATAGTGTATTTTGTGTCTTGGACCCACTCACTGGCTTTACCAGAGCTGTGATGGTCCACGTGCAGTCCTCTGGGCACTCTATCCTAGGACTTGGGACAAGAAGACACACGGACAACCTGAGTACACTTGTCCATGGACTCCTTAGTGATACACAGTGTCCAGAGGGATTCCCTGCTAGTGTTTATTGTGAGTGTTCTCAGAGTCCCCGTCAGGTCAATCCACAGTCAGGTCTCTGCTCGTGTGGGGCTCACAGTCTCGGGTAATCCCAACTGGGCTAACTCCCCAGGGAAGGGGGTCAGTGAGCCACGAGAGGCCCCTCCCAGCTCAGGTCTCTTAACTGTAGGCTCTGCAATGTTAAGGGCCAAAGGGCCACCTGAGCACCCTGCTTGTAATGCAGGGTCCCAGGACCAGGGGACAGCAGTCCCCTCCCTGCTGAAGGGAGAAGACTGTTTCCAAGGTCCCAGAGACCTGAGTGCCCGGGAGATGCTCTGCTCCGAGCATGGGTTCTCCAGCCTTGGCTCTCGTGTCCACGTGGCCCTTCCCCTCCTTCCACCTGGCATCACCTAGGCACTTCTTCAAGTCTCAGCTCAGATGCCACTTTCCCAGCGAGACACACAGAACCCCTCCCTAGGACAGACATCCTTTTTTCAGCTCTGATGATATGCCATGCTTACCCTAAACACAGGACTGACATGCCCACAGTAGCCTTTGTGGTGACTTCCTCACTCCTTGGAGTGTGGGATTCCTAAGGCAGGGGTGAGGTCTTCACGTTGCTGGAGCCGCCTACAAAATCCACATTCACAGGTGCCCAGGGAAGGAAGCTGAGAATGAAGAAGGGAGGGTGATCGTGGGATGAGGCCTTCCTGAGGATACTTTAAAGCACGAAGGAAGGGAACCAGAATTTAGGAAGCACACTCCAGGGCTTTTCAAGCTGTGGGTTGTGAACTTAACTTGGAAGGTGGTAGACAGCAGTCACTGAATGGATTGGCATTGGGTCATAGGATAAGGCACGACAGTAAGAGAAACCCTACGTCTGGCAAGGGTGAGTGTTGTTTCACACACATACATACCAGGATGCACAGAAATTCATCTCTGGGACCCACTCCAGTGTTCAGTTTTGGTTTCAGCCTTGACCTTCAGAGGCCCAGTTAAGCGTATGCCTGTTTCATCATCCTTTTTGGCTTCTACAGTCTTGTGTGAATCAAGGATTAGGTGATCCTGGAGGTTATTATCCTGTTTAATCTGTTTAACAACATGAACAAAGCATAGCACCCAGATTTATTGTTAAAATATAAATACCCACTTTCAAACATAGATAACCATTCTAGATTAACCCAGAATAAAAATCTCCTTATATAGTGTATGTTTAAAATTCCACCAGTCCATAAATAACAATTTAATATGTAATATTGTAAAAAACTATAAAAAATGATAAGTTGAAATTTATTAATTGTAGATACAAAAATTATTAAAATTCTTTCTGTGGTTAAATAAGGAAATTGATTGTAAAACAGTGGCTAAAAACAGAATATGTGTTAGGAATAGCATTGTTTTAAAGTCTTCTGAGCCAAAAATATTCATAAACATTTATATAGTGATACAGACAGGGACACAGAAATTAGCTATATCATGGTTATTTTTAGAATTATTTGGGCACTAGTATTTCTACCAGAGTTTCCCTGGTGACTCAGAGGGTAAAGAATCTGCTTGCAAGTGGGATACCCAGGTCGATTCCTGGGCCGGGAAGATCCCCTGGAGAAGGGGATGGCTACCCACTCCAGTATCCTTGCCTGGAAAATTCCACAGACAGAGGAGCCTGGCGGGTTATAGTCCATGGGGTCTTAAAGAGTTGGACACGCCTGAGTGTTTAACACTCATTCCTACCAGTAAACAAAATAAATAACTGCATTTATATGTGTGTTATTTAATTTCATTGAGGTCATTGATCTTTCAAGAAAAAATAAAATCCTATTTGACAATTCTTCCCCTCTTGTATGGACAAGCTGAAAGCAGAATGTCAAGATCTGCCATCTCAAGCTATCACAGGAAGGCAGAACTCCCAAATCAGGACCTTCAGCTCGTAGGACTAATCCAGACACAACAGGCAGCGTACAAATATGAAGGAAAGAGTCCTCGGACACCACTTGCAACTGAGGTCAATGAGGAGCACGGCATTTTAGGGGATCTCGTTTCGCTCTGTTTCATGTTGCAGACAGGCGGTAGGAGTGCAGGAGAGAGAGCCCGGAGCCCTGAGAAAACCTCCTCCTGGTCTGTATCACCAGACTTTCAACATCTAATCTCTGAAATTATAATACAAGTGTAATAATGGGTAAACTTTAAAAGATAAGCTTAAATATTTTATTTTGTTCTTTTCTATTATTAGCATCCAGATGTTTTGAATTTGAAACTGAGGTTAAAGTACGCCCCAGTCCCACCCAGGCCAGTATGTCCATGCAGGCCTGAGGGCTCTTCCTAAGGGACCCTGGGCTGAGACCGATATGCCCTGAGTTTGAAGTTCTAACTCAAGGAGGCAAGAGTCCTGGGGATGATAACCGTCTCAATTAATTCTCCAGATGACATTTAGAGATTTCCTTCCAAATCTTCATGTTCCTTCACTGACCCATTGAAGACCTATAGACCCGGGAGCAACCTCTACAGTCCAGCGTGTGTATCCACGAGTGACTGCTTCCCGCAGGAGGGTCATGACTGGCCAGAGTAAGTCTGCAAGTAGAATGGAAGAACTTCACAGGCCTGGTGAACTCTGTGCCCCTGATAACCATCCAAGGAAGGCACTTGGGGGTTCCAGAAACACCCCAAAACTGTGGGCAGAATTTCATGTGACATGTGCATGTGTTTTTTTAAGTGTTCATAGCTTCTGTACTGTTTTCAAAGAGATCAGTGACCCAGAAATGGTTAGAAGCCCACTTCTTTGAGAGTTTAACCGAACTTCTGATTAATCCGGGATGGCTCTTGCAGTGGCTGTAGGAGAATCTTCTTCCCTTCAGTTGGCTGCTATCCAAGATAGAATGATGTTGTCCATGGAGGAACAGAACTCCGGGCCAAAGGTCATTCATTCCCCGGCAGGGGTGAGCCAGGGCAACTGGACAGAGGCTCCTGCCTGCCCTGGGGGGTCTGGGGGCCTAGAGGGTTTCTGACCAAGCTAAAGGAAAGGGGCACATGGGCAGGAGCAGAGCAAATGAAGGATGGGTGTCCGCGCTCAGAACCTTGGGCATTTTACTAGACGGCAGGGCCAGAAAAGGCCGGGTCACTTGGGCAATGAACTTCATCTGTTATAAGTCACACTGCCTTGTAAGCAGCTATTGCTGTGTCCCCAAAGGACAGCTAGCCTGTCAGGACTTGGCAGGTGCCTGCCCCATCTGGTTCGTCCTGGGAGGGGAACGGAGGTCATCGGGAGTTCTGAGCCAGAACTTACGCTCATGGTCAGACCATGGCTAGACTTTGGTATTACACTTGGTGTTGTGTAAGCTCACAGCTGGACCATTCAATTCACATGGGCCCAAGTGCAGTCCAAGAAACCAGGTCCTGCAGAAGGTGAATTCAAAGATTTCTGAATCCTGCCCTTCTGTGCCGACTGTTCATTTGAGGACTCCAAGTGTTTAAGTGAAGAAGGAAATGGCAACCCACTCCAGTATTCTTGCCTGGATCCTGGAGGCTACAGTCTGTGGGGTCACAAGAGTAGGACACAACTTAGCCACTAAACTACTGCTACTACTGCAATTCATGTTGGAGGAGGGAATGGCAACCCACCCCAGTGTTCTTGTCTGGAGAATTCCATGGACAGAGGAGCCTGGTGGGCTGCAGACCATGGGGTCACAGAGAGTCGGACAGGACTAAATGACTAACACACACACAGCACAAAGCGTTTAAGTTGGGCAAATTCACATACTTCCACTTTCTTGGTAACTTCAATCCCTGGATCCTCGATTTTCTCCCCGGTTCACTCTAGCCCTCATCGCTCTGTGACTCTTCACTGACACGGAACTGATTCCTCATCTTCACACATGGCCCCTCACCCTTTAATTCCCTCTTGCTGTTATTGCTTAGTTGCTAAGTCACGTCCAACTCTTTGTGACCCCATGGACTATAGCTCGTGAGGCTCCTCTGTCCTTGGGGTTTTCCAGGCAAGAATACTGGAGTGGGTTGCCCTTTCCATCTCCAGGGGATCCTCCCAACTCAGGGATCAACGCGAGTCCCCTGCATTGGCAGACAGATTCTTTACTGCTGAGCTACCTGGGAAGCCCACCTCCCCCCTTAGCCTGTTTTTGACCCTCCTCCACTTCTGCAGTGTCAATAGCTGTCAGTCGGGGCTCTGTCATTGCAAATAACAGGAGTAGACTCTGGCCACCTAAAGTGAAATAGCATCACATAGAAAAGCATAATTTTTCAGAAAATAGAAAGACAGCTAAGAACATACCCCTGGGGGCGGGATGGGGAAGCCAGGGAGCAACAACTTATGGGCAACCTCCTAGGGGCTCAACCCTGGTGAGTAACAAGTCTGAGCCAATTTCTGGCCTTGAGGCACTCAGCTTGATGTTTAAGTGTCAGAGAGCATCTGATCTGTCTGGCTCGGACCATGTTCCAGCACGGATGGTGTTGGATACATCTGAAGTCATGGAAATAGAAGATTGAGTCTTCAAAGGAAGATCAAGACCCTCTTACCTGGATAAGGAGGAATGGATGCTGGGCAGGTAGACACACGCGTGTCTGGCAGAGTGCCTCAGACAGGACACGGACACAGTGAAAAGACAAAGCGTTCTCCCAGGGGTTGGGACACTCCTGAATCAGCCACAGTCATCTCATCAGACATGAGAGTTGGACTGTAAAGAAAGCTGAGTGCTGAAGAGCTGATGCTTTTGAACTGTGGTGTTGGAGAAGACTCTTGAGAGTCCCTTGGATGGCAAGGAGATCCAACCAGTCCACCCTAAAAGAGATCAGTCCTGGGTGTTCATTGGAAGGACTGATGTTGAAGCTGAAACTCCAATACTTTGGCCACCTGATGCAAAGAGTTGACTCATTGGAAAAGACCCTGATGCTGGAAAAGATTGAAAGTGGGAGGAGAAGGGGATGACAGAGGATGAGATGGTTCGATGGCATCACCGACTCAATGGACATGAGTTTGAGCAAGCTCCGGGAGTTGGTGATGGACAGGGAGGCCTGGTGTGCTGCAGCCCATGGGGTCGCAGAGAGTCGGACACGACTGAGTGACTGAACTGAACTGAATTAATCTCATCACAGTTGTCTGTGAGGTGTCACATGCTCAGATAGATAACATGATTTCCCTGGAATCAGGTCATGCTAGCCCCTCAGGGCAGGCAGGACAAGGCTGATGGATTTTGCTTATGTGAACTGACCATTTGGTAATCTTGCAGGCACAGTCCAGATACTGCCCCACAGGATGTGAGATAAGATTCATGCATCAGGAAGGGCGCGTCTAAAACACTGTGTCACTTCAGCAAGGATGGAGGAAGAGGGAGGTTTCTAACAGAAACTTCAGAGATCAGCATCTCCTCAAAGACGAGACACCACCCAAGGCTGGACCACAGAAGGGCACACGCCGGACCGGGGAAGAACCAGACTAAGTTCGAGAGGTCTGCCTGCCTATCCTGCGGCTCCCATGCACCAACTGCTGTCCTTAGAAAACAGTCACTCTCCCTGTGTATCGGTTTTCACTTCTTGAAGTGAGGCTGATTTGCTAAGGTAGCAATCTTCCCCATAATCATCTCTGAATTTAGCATTGAAAGGCCAAGACTGGACAACGCACGATGCGGTCCAAACCCCATCCTAGGGGTTATGTCACTGTACTTAGCTGTGTGTGTGTGTTTCCTGTAACACCTGCCCGTTTCCTCCATGGTAGGGATTCCTAATGCATATCTCCAACCAGTACAGCCAGCCCAGGGACAGGGGTGTACTGTGCTCTTGTTCAATACTTGTTGAATGAAGGAAGATGACTCAAGGGCCAGACTCCATTGTCTTAGAGGCGGCCATGGTCATCATGGCTGAGATGGGCCCTCTCTCACTTAGAGCATCTCTGAGAGAGGAAGCGCCTGGCTCGGGTGTGCTGAGGTGGCATCCCTAATGCCACCGCTGTTATACGTGTCAAGAGACTTCTCTCTCTTTGGAGTCCACTGAAAAAGAGAATCGTGATCCACATGGGAGGGCTTGGGCCAGCCGGGGCCCCCACACTTCTGGAAGTAACTAACTGAGAGAATTTGATCGGAATGAAGCTCAGCACAGGTGAGGCTTTTAACACAAGAATCCTGGTGGCAGGGTGAGAGCACACCACGTGGGGCGGGGCCAGGGCGAAGGGCTGGGGTGGGAGGAGCAGCTCTGTCAGGAACAGGGTGGAGCCAGGGCACTTCCGGGTGACGTGGTACTCACGTCAGGACCCTGAGGCAGGTCAAGGTCTTTCTTCTTAAAGGTCATCAGGGCTTTGAGGGTCAAGTAGACTGCACACTCTGGAGTACATGTAGTTTCTTCCACATGAGGCCCCAAGTTTGGGCTGCAGTTTCAGTTTTAGGAATTCAGAAAAGCTCTGACGGCATCCCCATTCACTTCAGCCAAGAGGTGGAAGCAACGTAAGTGTCTATCAGTGGATGAAGGGGAACACTGGGTGTGCGCACGCATGCTAAGTCATTTCAGTGGCGTCCGACTCTTTGCGACCCCATGGACTGTAGCCCACCAGACTCCTCTGTCCAGGGGGTTCTTCAGGCGAGAATACTCAGGTGGGTTGCTGTGCCCTCCTCCAGAGGATTTCCCGGCCCAGGGATCGAACCTGCCTCTCCTACGTCTCCTGCATTGTCAGGTGGGTTCTTTACCACCAGCGCCACCCGAGAAGCTCCAATGGAACGTCATTCAGCCTTAAAAAGGAAGGAGACTCTGACACACACCCCGCATGGATGAACCCTGAGAGCGCTACGCTCAGTGAACAAGGCCAGTCACAGGGGCGTATCAACGCTGCATGATTCCCCTTCTGTGAGGTTCCTAAAGGACTCAGAGCCACAGAGGCAGAAGCAGAGTGGGGTTACCAGGGTCTGGGGGAGGGGGATGGGAAGTGGTTCTTGCTTGCTGGCACAGAGTCTCGGTTTTGCCCGATGGAAAAGTTCCCGGTTTGGTTGCACAGCCGTGTGAATGTACCTAACCTGCTAAATGGTGCACTTAAACATGGTTAGGATGGTTGAGGGAGAGCTTGCCTTGACTGCATCACTGATGCCAGAAGTGCAGGGATTTCAAATCTCTACACGAAGCAACATGAAATCAATATGGCAGCTCTGGTGCTAAAGGAAGACACTCAAGTGAATGGCAAAGCAACAGAGCATACAGATTAATCCGCAGACGGAAGCCAGGGGTCTTCCTGGCCCTCAAAAAGCAGATGCAGCTGACTCAAACTCCTCCCAAAGCGCCGCTCCACGGAAGCCCCAACCCCCGGCCCACGGCCCGCACGTGCCCAAGGGCACCCCCGCAGCCTCTGAATCCCGCTTCTGCTTCTTGTGTACACAGCACAGAGGTGAGCGCTGGACTTCTCTGAGTGAATGCCTCCGGTGGAATCACAGACCAGCTTCCTCCCCACTCTGAGGCTTCAGCACTTGGGTCCAGGCCTCTGATGGTTCATCTTAAGGTCACAGTACCCAGAGAATCTTCCAAACAGCCTTGGTTCTCCACCTAAGTAGAATTCTAAGACCAGCTGCTAAGATAACACAAAACAATCCACATCATGGTTAGGGTGCTGGGAAAAATTAGCGCGTTATCTAAGGATAGGGGAAAAGACATATTCTGAGATCTGTATCTTACATCAAAGCAGCAGCATAAGTTGCCAACAGATGAAGGAGTTAAATGGGAAAGTAACCCATAGAGGTCAATATTTGATCTAGGCTATTAAGATTAAAAGCAATGGCAGAAATAATAAAATAAAAATGAACAGGCTTAACTGCATGAAAATATAAAACTCCTAAATAAATAGGCAAGGTTTAAAGGCCTTGGAACGAAGCTGCTTCATATGTGACTGGTTTCTACCTTTTCTATAAATAACTCAGACAAACCAATGGCAAGAACAGTAAAGCCTTTATATAAAGGGAAGCAGTGATTGGATACACTGTTCTCTGCAGATGAAAGAAATATGGTTAGCACAAAGTGTTGCAATTCACTCTTTAAAAAAACACCTAGTTCGACATCAAGGTATGATTTATTGTCTATACTACTGTCAAAAGATTTTAATGACAATTCTCAATTGCAGGCAAGCTGTAGTGACATGGGGAGAGAATATAATCATCTCAGTTTTCACGGAATTTTATGTTTCAGCAAATCTTCTGAAAAGCAGTTTGGTGATAATGATGAACAGCCTTAAAATGTTCATTTGGGTCAGTCCTTCTAGGATTCTCTCATGAGTACACACACTGAAACACTGAAATATGTTCCTAGCTTTTCATCAGTTTTATTTATAAGTATGAAAATCTGGCAATAATTTGGATGTCTAATAGATTTGGATGGCCAAATAAATTGATATATCCATATAATGAATATATCATGCAGACACTAAAAGTTATGTTTTGGTGGATTTAAATGATAATTAGTCAACAATAATTTTAACAGCAAAGTTAAAAATAGTTTACATGATTGAAGATACTTATAAATAACCATGCATATGCATTCATAATATTTTTAGTGAAAGACTGGAATTCTGCTGAGTCAATCTAGACATCCACTTGGGAAAAGCGCACCATACAAAAATCACTTCCAGATTTAAATGGTAGATTTAAATTAAATAGATTCAAGCATTCAAGGAAAGGCAATGAAGAATATGGGGGGGGGGCGGATTTCATGAACGTGAAGGAGGCAGAATTCCTTAGCAGAACAGAAAAGCACTAAGTCATAAAGGAAACAGAAAGAATGGTATAAAGCTTTAATATTAATGAAGAAAGTAGAAATGCAAGCCATAGGGTAAGAGATTTGCAATCCCTCTTTCTATCAAGGAATCATAACTGGAAAGGGTGAAGAACTTCTACCCATTAATAAGAAAATAAATAGCCTAGTGGAAAAATGAGCACAAGATGAGAAAAGATACTTCACGAGCTAGGCTAACCAAAAGGCCAATAAATATGAAAAGAACGGCTAAAATGCAAAAATGGGAAGAAAAAAAGAGTGGGCAAGAGCTGGACTTCCGCAGTGGCTCAGCAGTAAAGAATCTGCCTGCAGTGCAAGACAGACAGGAGACGTGGGTCAGGAAGATCCCCTGGAGGAGGGCGTGGCAACCCACCACAGTATTCTTGCTGTGAGAATCCCATGGACAGAGGAACCTGGTGGGCGGTAGTCCATGGGGTCTCAAAGAGTCGGATACGACTGAATGACTGAGCGTGCACACAGGCAAGAGCTAGCAGCGCAAGTACTGCTGGTGGAAGAGGCGGGAATGAGAAAACTGTTATCTACTGAAGTTGAGCACAGGTGTAAACAAGCTGTGTTACCTTCACACAGGAGAATGCAGCAGTGAGAAGGGCAGCAGAGTGGGCCAGTCTCCGAAGCATAGCGTTGATTACAGAGCTCCATGTCCAAAGAAAGACCGTGCTTCATGATTCCATCTACATAAGGTTTCAAAGCAGGCAAATCTGATGTGGGATGCAAGCTGTCATCACTGGCGGTGACGAGGTGGGGCGGGTGGAAGTCTGACCAGAAAGAACTCTGGAAGGACGTGGAGGTTCCTGCGGAATCTCTTTCTGTATGTTGTGCAGGCTGCATGGGTGTGTGCAGTTTGTGAAAATGTATCAGGCTGTGCTCTGAGGATTTGTATATTTTTTATATGTATATTATACTTAAATATTTGTTCTTAAAAGTGAGAAATAAACCATGGGAGGCTGGCATGTAGCTATGTTTGGGTTGTGGGTGATTCTTGTTTTCTTCTTTATGTCCATGTTTTCAAAAGTGAGCATGTATTACTTCTATTTTTTTAATTTCCTTGCAGTATTGTTGATTTAAATGTGTTCATTTCTGCTGTACAGCACAGTCATTCCGTTATACGCATATATGCGTTCTTTGTTATATTGTTTTCCACTGTACTTTATCACAGGATGCTGATATAGTTCCCTGTGCCATGCAGTAGGGCCTTGTTGCTTATCCACACTGTGTATAATGATTGACAGCCAACCCCCAAACTCCCAACCCCTCCCTCCCTCATCCCCTTCTCTGAGAGGGGGCCTGCGGTCTGATCTCTAGCTGTGAGTCTGTTCCTGTTTCATAGGTAGGTTCACTTCTGCTGTGTTAGATTCGTCATAGAAGTCATATCATGTATTCTCTGTCTTTCTCTTTCTGACTTATCTTCCTCAGTATGATAATCTCTAGGTCCATACACGTTGCTGCAAATGACATTATTTCATTCTATTTTATGACCAATATTTCACTATAAGTAATGTTATGTACAATATAAATAACAATGTATAATATATAACATATTCCATTGTAGTTCAGTTGCTATATTCCATTAGATATATTATATATAATATTCCATCATATTTATGTGTGTGCATATATATATTATATTACCACGTTTTCTTTATTCATTCATCTGTCGATGGACATTTAGGTTGTTTAAATGTTTGGATGTTGTGAACAGAGCTGCTGCGCACACAGTGGGTGCGTGTATCTCTTAGACTCATAGTTTTGTGGAGCTCGTAGGGGATCTTCCCAACCCAGGGATCGAACCCAGGTCTCCCGCATTGCAGGTGGTTTCTTTACCAGCTGAGCCATAAGGGAAGCGCAAGAATACTGGAAGGGGTAGCCTATCCCCTCTCCAGGGGGATCTTTCAGACCCAGGAATCGAACGGGGGTCTCCTGCACTGCAGGCTGATTCTGTAGCAATCGAGAGGTAGGAGGGAAGCCCGGTCATACATGACTTAGGTTGAATGATTCCTTTTCCTGTTTTGCTTGTTCTGCAGCCTGCCCGCCTGCCTTCCCCAGAACAAGCCCTGTGGCGTGTCACACCGGGTAAAGTGTGGCTTTGGCGGATGGAGCGCAGGAGAAGAGGTTCTCGTTCTCCGAGAAGGTGCACCTGGTAACGCAGCTCCTCAGCGCGCTGAACCAGAGCTCCACACGGGGCGCGCTTTCAGAAGCTCGCGGGCCCACCCCGCCCTCCAGCACCGGCTGCTTCCTGAGAACGAGGTCGGCTGCACTCTGCGGGGGTCACCATCTCTTTCAGGCCAGGCTCTGACCGAATGGGAAGCGTCTGAAGGCCCACCCTGTCCACAAAGGCCGGGACGGCGTCTTCTTTTTTCTCTTCTCCTCTCAAGGAGTGGATTCTCAACTGTGCTTTATGGACCAGAAAATGCCAAGGAGAACTGACTAAAGAGAAGTTGTAAGTCTGAACAAACTTCGACTTATTTCAAAGCAAAAGAGGACCAGTGACGGGAGATGCCGGCGCCCACATGCGTGTTGAAGTTCTTCATCTTCTTTGCGCTCCAGTCAACAGCACAGTGTGCCTAACGCACTGCGTCAGCCACATCCTTTGGCTTTGAAACATCAGACCACCCAACTCCACATGACTTAGATACATGAAGGCAGTTTATCATCACAGCCAACAGAAAAACCCAGAGGTGGCCTTAGCATTCAGCAGGCATTGATCTGAACCCTGACTATTTCTCTGTCATTGTCTCAGCCCTGCTCATCCCTCTGGGTTTGCCAGGCCCCTCCCCCATGATCTCAAGATGGCAGCACCCCCAAATCTCCATGCTTCCTTACTCACGCCCACAGCTATCTGATCAGGGCCTGACTGGACTGTTGGGACACACCTGAACCAACCGAGGGGCCAGGATGAGGGCATGCTCTCCGGTCCGGGTCACCCGACCCAAACCCACTGTGCCAGGGGTCTTGGGTACCTGGACTGGGGTGGACTCTACCACCCAAGCTGCCAAATGGTGGGGAGGGACCCATACATCCCTACCTGTACAAGGGGACAGTGGCTCTCTGACGTTGGACTTTTCACATGATAGGTTTGGAATTCATCACTTTAAAAAGATGAGGAGAAAGACCACAATAGGATCTTTTCCTTCTCCAAAGACTCCTCGAAAGAAAAACACGCTGGACACCTGCCTACTTGGTGCCAGGCCCTGAGAGGTGCTGGGCGAGAAATGTGGAAGGACAGACTCCTTGACCTTGAGGCTCTTGGGGGCGCCTCCCCTCCTGGGTCCAGCCCCAGCCTCAGCCTCTCGGTCACGTGAGAAAACCGTCAAGGCCGAAGGGGCAGGGTGGGCTGCAGAGGACAGGGGGTACTCGGCTTCTTCGGTGGGTCCTGCCCGCAGGCTCTGAACTGAATGACTCCCCAGGCCCTGGAGGATGCAGGGACCGGGCGGCTGTAGCCCCTCTCAAGACCTTCACCCTGCTCTCCCTTCCTCCCGTCCATGAAAGGCAGATGTTGGCCATCGCGGACTGGGAAAGGAAGGAAACAGTTTGGTTTCGAAGGACCATTCTCTGCAGCCTGCCTCCGATGGTCTTCCCACTCAGTGACCTCTGCTTTTAAAAGCACCGGCCTTTTCCAAGGTCTGGGAAAAAGCGCCAAGAAAAGCTCAGGACCCTTCAGGGCCAAGGCTCTCCTTTCATGTGGTAAAGAAGCCCCTTGGAGAGGTGCTTTCTGTGAGCCTGGGATTGCAGAGCTAATACAAACCAGAGCAGGAGGGCCCATCCAAGAATCCTTGTTTGGATTCAGGACTGCTTTCAAAGGGGACCCTGGATCCCCCTCTTATCTCCTCTCATATCAGCTGAATGACGCAAGTGTTTACAAAGGGCTCAGCAAAGGAGATAGCACATTATCACTCTCTCCCACCCTGGAGAGGTGGACGGACCTTTACTCTTCTGATGATTAAATCTTAACTCCCTGGTTAAGTCTGAGGAAACCCAGACTTCCAGGGAACCACTCTTGCCATGATCATGGCCCCACACAGCTGGAGGTCCCAGGAAGGTCAGAAGGAGGGGTCTCGGCCAGCATGGCCGCCAGAAGTGGGGCGCCAAAGGGTTGCGGGCTCCTGTTTCCCAAGGGAGCTGGCTCCCAGAGTCGATAGTGCGCTGGGAGGACGGTATCTTCTTGCTGGAGCAGGGGATCAGCTCAGCTTGAAGGTTACAGAAGACCAGACACCCTGTGTATCCAGCGAGAGGGTTATCGACGGTCCCCATGACTTGGGGGCGCTGAGACTCCCCTCCAGGCTGAGGGGAGTATGGTGAGCTCTTGACAGGATGAGACAGCTCACAGGTCACCCTCAACTTTGGGACCAAGACCTTGCTGATCTTGGGGTGGCCCCAGACAGAATAAGCAAGGCTGAGGTGCAAAGCCCCAGCCATTTCCACCAGACGCAAGACTCCTCTAACGGGGAAGCCTTGCCCCAGAGCCCACTGTGGGGCAGGCAAGGAAGACATCAGGTCTGCATCACAGCCCAGTGGGTTCCTCCACCCCATTCTACTTCTTCCCTTTCCTTTCAAAGTCGATTGAAAAAAAAAATAACAATGCACAACCTAAAAGTTCCGAATTATGTTTCATTTGGTGGACAAAATTGGAGACTTAAGCCCAGGACAGGCTTCCCTGGTGGCTCAGCTGGGAAAGAATCCGCCTGCAATGTGGGAGACTTGGGTTCAGTCCCTGGGTGGGGAAGATCCCCTGGAGAAGGGAATAGTTACCCACCCCAGTATTCTGGCCTGAAGAGTTCCATGGGCTGTACAGTCCATGGGGTTGCAAAGAGTCGGACATAACTGAGTGACTTTCACTTTCAAGCCCAGGATGAGTAGATAAAACCCACATCCCTTATGTCACCTACCTTGGCAGCCTGGTTCTTTACCACTAGCACCACCTGGGAAGCCCTGATAGCTTATAGAGACTGCTGTAAACTCTAAGAGACTGTTGCAAAGAGGTAAGACAGGAGCCTGGACATACAGACGTTTTTGCGACAAAGACCGGGTAGTCAGAACATCAAAAGATTTCCATTAATGAAGGAAAGCCAGACATCTCATGTTAAGGAATTTAGCACTTTTCTAGGTATGAGAAGATGCAAGAGCCTTGTCTCATTGAAACCATTCATGTTGATATGCAACTCAGCCATCTGGGTCCAGAATCCTGTTGTTTCTCATCCTGACTCTCCTCGGGGCTCACCACTGGCCAGCTGTAATGTGATGGCTTGATGGTTGCAACATCCTTTGTTTACTGATATAGCTGGTGACATTTTTTCATTGAGATCCCAAGTAAACCATTGCTTTCCTAGCTCAGTCTCAGCATTTGCTTCCCAGAGAGTCCATCTGGCACAC
>SJYQ01016208.1:23660-92211 GCA_006410935.1 Redunca redunca | reverse complement strand
ACTTTTGGACTCTGGGGGAGAGAGAGAGGGAGAGGGTGGGATGAGATGGGAGAATGGCATTGAAACATGTATACTATCAAGTAAGAAACGAATCACCAGTCGATATCCGATGCAGGATGCAGGATGCTTGGGACTGGTGCAAGGGGAGGACCCAGAGAGATGGTATAGGGTGGGAGGTGGGAAGGGATTCATGTTTGGGAACGCTTGTACACTCGTGGTGAATTCATGTCAATGTTTGGCAAAAGCAATACAGTAATGTAAAGTAAACTAAAGTTAAAATAAAAATTTCAAAAAACAAATAAATAAATAAATAAATGCAATTTCTTAAAAATTAAAGATCAACCTTCACCTTTTTTAATAAAACATTTTTTTAAATAAAAGCTAAAATACTTAGCAAGAGTGAAAATGTGGTTCAGCTGATAAGGCCCTTTCTGGCAACAGAAACAATTTAGCAGTATATTCATACCTGTTGGCCCAATAAAATCATTCCTGATTTTATCCTAAGGGTAATCATTTAAAATGAAGAAGGAAAAAATGATAGGAAGTGGTGCCTTATCCACTATCATAACTATAAAGTTAAAAATATACTTGAACAATGACTGCAAGGGAACATGGAAAAATAAAAGCCTTTGATGTGAGTATATTTTTCTCTTTAAAGTTCCCTCTTGGCTTTTTAGTATATTCTTCCTTTATACGAACACATTTTAAAGTCAGAAGTGGTTCCATTTTTACCCACAAGGTTGTTGATGAAGATGTGCCCTGTAGGAATCCCCCCTGACTCCTGACATGTGGAGTTGGGGGTGTTAGTCATTGGGGTCCCTGGACCTGACTCACGGCACAGTTCCAGCCAGACTTCATTTCTCCCCATTGTCCTAATTGGCAGATTTAACTTTGGCTATCCAGGCCTTTCAAACAGCTACTCAAAAGCTCTAAAAGATTCTTTTCTGGCCACAAGTTCAATATACTGTCGGCTATTCTTAACGAAGAAAGATCTCATTTTTATGCCATGCATTTCTAAGATGGCTATTTTTATGCCATGTGTTTTTAAACTGGAGTATTAGTGCCTTTCATTCAATCTTTACACTATCTTCTCTCAAGCCAAAGCCAAGCTCTAAATAAGTTACTGTGTTGATAGTCTTTGCCTGGTCTGGAGTAATCATTTTTTGTTGTCGATATACCATTTTCCAGCAGCTAGGAGGAGGGGGCAATGGTCCTCTGGGTCATCCCAGAAGTGTCCATGTTCTGCTTCTGGAAGAGATGACGCTGGTCAGTGGAGTGAGTGGGAGGAGGAGTCTTCATCAGGCGTGACTGAGTGCATGCCAGATTTCAAGTTAATATCGAAAAGTGTTGGGCTCTCCTGAGCATCCCAGATCTTTTCTCAATGCAGATTCAGGAATAAGAGACGGCTCCTGTGTTACTGTGTTAACAGGACTGCTATGTGTTAGCTACCCTAGCAAGTTCCCCAGAGTAGGGGAGGTGGGGGTGGGGGGACTCAAAAAGGAGACGTGTATTTCCTGACCACTCTGGAGAACTGAGTGCCGGGGTCATCACGGTGGGTTCCTCCTGAACTCCTCTCCTGGGCTGGCAGATGGTGTGTCCTCCAAGTGTCTTCCCGTGGTCACCTGTGTTTGTCCGTGTGCAATTTCCTACTCTATAAGGACCCCAGACATCTCAGATAGGGGCCCACCCTAATGACCTCATTTTAGCTTAATTACCTATCCCTAGGTGCTGTCCGGTTCTGAGATACGGGGGTGAGGAGGTCGACCATGAGTGTGGGAAGCCACAGCTCAGCTCAAAACAACCCAGAAGGTCAGGAGGGACCTCCTCTGTGCTTGGCCCCNTGTTAGCTACCCTAGCAAGTTCCCCAGAGTAGGGGAGGTGGGGGTGGGGGGACTCAAAAAGGAGACGTGTATTTCCTGACCACTCTGGAGAACTGAGTGCCGGGGTCATCACGGTGGGTTCCTCCTGAACTCCTCTCCTGGGCTGGCAGATGGTGCGTCCTCCAAGTGTCTTCCCGTGGTCACCTGTGTTTGTCCGTGTGCAATTTCCTACTCTATAAGGACCCCAGACATCTCAGATAGGGGCCCACCCTAATGACCTCATTTTAGCTTAATTACCTATCCCTAGGTGCTGTCCGGTTCTGAGATACGGGGGTGAGGAGGTCGACCATGAATGTGGGAAGCCACAGCTCAGCTCAAAACAACCCAGAAGGTCAGGAGGGACCTCCTCTGTGCTTGGCCCCAGCACTGCACAAGAATTCCAAGTGTTTCCTCACATAATCCCAACATGCTCCGTATGCCAGCGAGTCATCAATCCTGAGCTGAAGGCCCAGAGGAATGTGCCAGAGGAGCCTGGCTGACCTGTCCCGGGGTAAACAGTGGTATCAGCACATTCCTGAGGGATCTGTCTCCAACCTGCGGTTCTCTCTGAGGACAGAAGCCTCGCACACACAGGCCCGTATGCCAGACCCCAGCTGGTACCGCTATGAAGCAAGTCTCCATCTGGGGTCTTTGGGTCCCCCCAGGGCTGAGTGAGGTCTCCTTGCCTGGGCCCCCTGGGTTCTGGCCCCTCCTCCATATCTTGTCTTTCAGTCTGGCCCTGTGGCTGGATCGCAAGAGGCTCTGAAGCCTCTGCGAGCCTGGGTCAGGGGCCTTGTTCCCATTTTCCTAAAGTTCCACCATGCATCTTCATTCCCATCACTATTGCCAGCTGGACCCAGCCTCCCACGCACACAGCCTCACTCTGATTGGCCTCCTGCTCAGACCGTGGCCTCCCTGCCTCCGGGATGTATGGGATGGACTGAGATTATGCACGGGCTTCATGCACCTTCCTGAACTCCCCACCCTCAAGAGTCCCCTTTTCACCCTTAGACCGTTTGTTACAGCAGACAAGGGGTCCAGATTCCTGGGCTTTATCCTTTAGCCAAGCCAAGGGTTGGGTATGAAATCAGGGTGTGGTGGGAGAAACCCTCTGGCTCTCTCTGGAACACACAGAGGGGAGCATATGTTCTGGTAGCCCAGGTGCATGTTGCTTTGACACCTAGCTCCTCTCGTCCCTGTTGGTGCATGAGGCAGGCCCACACTCATTCAAGCAGACCAGTGTGTCTGCACTATTGGGCTCAGCATGGCCCCAGAGGGTAGATGGCCTAGCTTTAGCAGCAATCCACCAGGAGTACCTGAATAGGAGCTAAACAGCCTCTTGATGAGGGTGAGAGAAGAGAATGAAACAGCTAGCTTGAAACTAAACATTTAGACACCTGAGATCATGGCTTCCGGTTCCATCACTTCATGGCTAATAGATGGGGGAAAACTGGAAATTGTGACAGATTTTATTTTCAGTTCAGTTCAGTAGCTCAGTTGTTTCTGACTCCCTGCAACCCCATGGACTGCAGCACACCAGGCCTCCCTGTCCATCACCAACTCCCAGAGCCTGCTCAAACTCATCTCCATCGAGTCAGTGATGCCATCCAACCATCTCATCCTCTGTCGTCCCCTTCTCCTCCTGCCCTCAATCTTTCCCAGCATCAGGGTCTTTTCTAATGCATCAGGTGACCAAAGTATTGGAGCTTCAGCTTCAGTATCATTCAGTATCAGTATCATTCAGCTTCAGTATCATTCCTTTCAATGAATATTCAGAGTTGATTTCTTTAGGATGGACTGGTTGGATCTCCTTGCAGTCCAAAGGGCTCTCAAGAGTCTTCTCCAACACCACAGTTCAAAAGCGTCAATTATTCTGCACTCAACTTTCTTTACAGTCCAACTCTCACATCCATACATGACTACCGGAAAAACCATAGCTTTGACTAACCAGACCATTGTTGGAATTTTATTTTCCTGGACTCCAAAATCACTGCAGGTGATGACTACAACTACGAAATTAGAAGGCACTTGCTCCTTGGAAGGAAGGCTATGACAAACCTAGACAGCATATTAAAAAGCAGAGACATCACTTTGCCAACAAATGTCCATATAGTCAAAGCTATGGGTTTTCCAATAGTCACGTACAGATATGAGAGTTGTACCATAAAGAAGGCTGAGTGCTGTAGAATCAATGCTTTTGAACTGTGGTGTTGGAGAAGACTCTTGAGAGTCTCTTGGACTGCAAGCAGATCAAACAAATCAGTCCTGAGGGAAATCAGTCCTGAATATTCACTGGAAAGACTGATGCTGAAGCGGAAGCTCCTATACTTTGGCCACCTGATCCAAAGAGCTGACTCATTGAAAAAGAGGAAAAGACGCTGATGCCGGGAGAGATGGAGGGCAAAAGGAGAAGGGGGTGGCAGAGGATGAGATGGTTGGATAGCATCATCAACTCCATGGACATGAATTTGAGCAAACTCTGGGATACAGTGAAGGACAGGGGAGCCTGGCGTGCTGCGGTCCGTGGGTCAGACATGACTTAGTGACTGAACAACAACTAGGGGTGGCTGCCTTACTCAGAAGACAGACTGGTTTTATTCTGCCAAGAGGTCCATAGATGAGATGCAACATTTGCCACCAGGGAAGCAATTTCAAACCAAGAGGGAAACAGCACCATTCAGCTGCCTGTTAGGACAAGGTGTCTAGGCCTCTGGAGAGCCTGCCCATGATATAAAGTATATGTCAGCCTTGTCAGTTGTTAGCACAGTCCCAGCAAGGCTGGAGAAAATTCTCCAGAAGTTAAACTGAGTGAATAGCTCAGTCCAGTGTTACCTGTCTTTTCCCTGGGCAACCCCAGTCTCTCAAATACGGCACCAGCAGTTAACTCTTGGCTTGCCTGCCACTGTGAAGTGAAAGTGAAAGTGTTAGCTGGTCAGTCATGTCCAGCTCTTTGCAATCCTATGGACCATAGCCTGCCAGGCTTCTCTGTACATGGGCATTTTCCAGGCAAGAGTATTGGAGTGGGTTGCCATGTCCTTTTCCAGGGTTGAACCTGGGTCTCCTGCATTGCAGGCAGATTCTTTACTGTCTGAGCCACCAGGGAAGCCCTGCCTGCCCCTGTTCAGTTCAGTTCAGTTCAGTCGCTCAGTCGTGTCCGACTCTCTGCGACCCCATGAATCACAGCATGCCAGGCCCCCCTGTCCATCACCAACTCCCGGAGTTCACTTAGAATCACGTCCATCGAGTCCGTGATGCCATCCAGCCATCTCATCCTCTGTCGTCCCCTTCTCCTCCTGCCCCCCAATCCCTCCCAGCATCAGGGTCTTTTCCAGTGAGTCAACTCTTCACATGAGGTGGCCAAAGTACTGGAGTTCCAGCTTTAGCATAATTCCTTCCAAAGAACACCCAGGGTTGATCTCTTCAGAATGGACTGGTTTGATCTCCTTGCAGTCCAAGGGACTCTCAAGAGTCTTCTCCAACACCACAGTTCAAAAGCATCAATTCTTTGGCGCTCAGCCTTCTTCACAGTCCAACTCTCACATCCATTCATGACCACTGGAAAAACCATAGCCTTGACTAGACGGACCTTTGCTGGGAAAGTAATGTCTCTGCTTTTGAATATGCTATCTAGGTTGGTCATAACTTTCCTTCCAAGGAGTAAGCATCTTTTAATTTCATGGCCTGCCACTGTACCACTGATTTAAAAAAAAAAAAAAAAAAAAGCTTGTGTTAACACAGCATTGTAAATCAAGTGTACTTCAGTAAAATCTCAAGAAAGAACAACATAAACTATTTTGCTTTATATTGCTTGTAATACAGGCTCAGAAATGATCCATAAAACTCTTCATTACTTAAAGCAAGAGAGTATCACATGCAAAGGCAGTGAAATCTCAGGAATATGTCTCACATTTGGAAGTACAGGGCAATCTAGAATTTTCTAGCTCACTGGCCTTTTTTTTTTTTTTTTGTTACTAAGCATTATATCGACCAATATTGGAAGAAAATAGAATAATAAAAAAGAATTCAAGATCTGGGCTTGACATGAGGCCAGTCAAGAGTGCTTTCAGGAAAGTTCCAGGCATGAGGGAGACATGCACCCCTTCCTTGCTGTCCTCTATGATTGTGGGGGTGGGGTGCTTCAGGAAGCAATCTCTTCTCTCTCCATGTTTTGATGTATTTGGAAGACATCTTCCAAAATATAAGGTACTCACTCACCTCTCAAGAACTCTTTAGAGAGCAAGTTATTCAGTTTCTAGACTACACGTCACTCAGCCTTGCAGACCCCGAGAGGCTGGGGGTGAGGAGCAGAGGAACAGAGGGTTTCTTTATGGGGTTTCTCTAGAGTTAAGACTGGTCACGTTTGACACTTGCTCCCCATTTTCGGGGATAAATATGCTCCCAAACTGCTGAAAACAAGACAGCCCTGCTCTGAATTTCCACGGACACTGGCCATGAATATCAGGAGCATTGCTTGGTGGTGGATCGGGCTTCTGGACAAATGGCCACGCAGCAAAGCAAAGGACAGTGACATAAACAAAGCCAACCCAGTAGCAGACTTGTGTGTAGAAGGAAGAACTTTCCTTTATTCCATTTATGACTAATCGACACTGTAAGCCACCATTCACTGGTTTGGGAAGAAAATGCCTAATGTTTATTCTGTCACTGTCTCGTTGTAAGTGTCCTGTCTGACTCTTTGGGACCCCATGAGTGCAGCACAACGGGCTCCTCTGTCCACAGGATTTTCCAGGCGAGAACACTGGAGTGGGCTGCCGTTTCCTTCTCCAGGGGATCTTCCCGACCCAGGGGTTGAACCTGCCTCTCCTGCTTTAGCAGGTGGATTCTTCACCACTGAGTCACCAGGGAAAATACTTATTCTACTTAAACCTTAACTCCATCCAATAAGCTCAAAAATTGCTTTTATCCTCCCTGGGGGAAAAAAAACTCAGTTTTTCAGATAAAATTCCCCCTCAGTCTGCACGTCTCCTTAGAGTGTCTTTCCTATCCATTTGTCCACCACTAGAAGGAGTGGTGTTACTGTAGGAACTTGTGCTTGCAGGGGAAGAATTGAGGTCTTGAGTGCAGAATTATCTGGTGGCTGGACAAGGACCTCTGTCCCCAAGCTGCTGCTGGCCTTGTTGGTATTTCCTACTCACATCACAGGGGTGAAAGGCCATCTGGTTGGCCATCTGGCTGGCCAGGGAGGGGCCACGCTCTTGGTGACCTCATCGGGGACCTCAGCAGTTTCCAGAGCCCCTCTATGACCCTGATTCTGGTTTTAGCACTTGCCCCTGTTTCCTGAGTCACTCAGTGGGACAGAAATAAGAGGTGACCCAGCAGGTATGGGGGCAGCGCTATGTTGGCTTTAGAGGGCGGTTCTCAATTGTCCTGGGGCAGTGGCTTCAGCACCACCTGGAAACCTGCTGCAAACGCAGATTATCAGATGTGAGAGCTGACCACGAAGAAGGCTGAGCGCCAAAGAATTGATGCTTTTGAAATGCGGTGTTGGAGAAGATTTCCAAGAGTCCCTTGGACAGCGAGGAGATCAAACCAGTCATTCCTAAAGGAAATCAATTCTTAATATTCATTGGAAGGACTGATGCTGAAGCTGAAGTTCCAATACTTTGGCCACTTGANGGGATTGGGAGGCGGAGAGCCTGACACCAGAAGATCTGGGATGGCTTTGCAAAGTCAAACCACCCTACAAATTGTCCTTTTCTTACAGATTAAAGCTGATCACCCGCTTCCTCGCTGATGCTCCTGAGCAAGTGCACCCTTTAGCGAGTGTTCAGCTAACGAGTCCACCAGTCACCACCCCCCTCCAGCAGCCCGGCACCCTCTGCAGCTGAGGAGACCCAGGCTCACCACTCCGGCTCTCAGATGAGGCAGAAGAGACATGTCCCGAGGACAGGAATCCCCCAGATTGTCAGGGCTCCTCTTGTGGCTCAGTTCTCCAGAAACAACATCTTTCTAACACAGCAGCCCCTCAGGATTGAGCATGAACCCCAGGACTCACTGGTGGCCTCCCTGAGGCTGCTGGGCCTGCTTCCCTGGGTGGGCAGGACACCCGGAGCTGGGCTTGTTGGGCTGAAAAGAAGTGGCCCAGTCTCCCATCACAGGACGCCCCCAAGCACCCTGCCTTCACCCTAGCCTCTGTGTGTTCACTGCAAAGAGGGTGGATTTCATTCTGCCTCTAAAACGTCCCCTCCATGAAAACACCACCTGTTCAGAAAACAATGTTTTCTCTGCCTGGACGTGTTCCCGTGAAAGGGTGGAGTGCACACTCTCTAGGGTGCACCAGTGGAATCACACGGTTATTTATTTTCCTCAGCATTGGGCCATTTATTATAGGAAAACATGCATTTGTTACTTAATAGGAGAAAAAGTGCACACATTTCAAAGGTAATAGAAAGACAGTGTCAGCCTCCCCCAGCTGCCCCCTGGCTGTTGCCCAGGTCCTGGAATCACACACACACACATTCTCTGCAGGGGGGATGCTTGGGGGAAGAGTGTCTGAAAGAGGCAGCCTGTGGGGACCTGAGGCATAGACGGGAACCATCCTGTCTCCACCATGACACACATCACCAGGTGAGACACACCACACCTCCTGAAGCTCTCTTCCCTCCAGGCTCACTCCCGTGCCTCCACGGGCTGAGAGAAGGGGGACTGCTGAGTCCCACTGTCCCAGAGTCAATCCTAAAGGCAATCAACCCTGGACATTCACTGGAAGGACTGATGCTGAAGCTCCAATCCTTTGGTCACCCGAATGTGAAGAGCCGACTCACTGGAAAAGACCCTGATGCTGGGCAGGAGGAGAAGCGGGTGACAGAGGGTGAGATGGTTGGAGGGCATTATCAACCCCATGGACATGAGTCTGAACAAGCTCTGGGAGATAGTGAAGGACAGGGAAGCCCGGCATGCTGCAGTCCCTGCGGTCGCAAAGGGGCGGACCCCACTTAGTGACTGAACAACAACGGTCCCAGAGCGGAAACTCCAGTTCTTGGTGCCATCCTGAACTTATCAGACAGGGGAACCGTTTTCTGTATCAGAAGCTTTTCTCTTGAAGAAGTTAGAGGGACTTAAACATAGCTAGGGACAGGAAGAGAGACTCGGGCTGACAAGTTCTTACCCTTCTGGTAGTCAAGAGTTGCGTGTAGGGTGGGGTGGTGATGCTTAGCCACAAAAGGCCAATTGCCGAGGAAAGCTCTGTGCGTATGACGGGGCTGGCCTGCAACAATGTCCTAGATTGTTTCTCAGCCCCATCCCCACCTCCAGTTTCCTCCTGGGGCCTTTGCACAGCGCTTAGCTCTCTCTGGGAGCCACTACGGGTCCTTCTTGGGGCCAGCTTATCCAGTAAATGGGCCACCTCTCCTCCCCAGCCAGGCTGAGTTAAACCTTATTGCAGTCAGATGGTTCTACTCTAACCTACCATAGCCCAGTGGTTCCCAGCCCTCAGCAGTCAGACTTGCATCTGAATCCCAGGGCGTGGGTGGGAGACTAGATGAAAACCAGATACCTGGGCCTCACCCCACAGCTTCTGAGTCAGTAGTCTGGGTTGGGCCTGAGAGAGTTCATTTCTAGTATCTAGTTGATTGTTGAGGACCACCTTTCAGAATCACTGTGCTAACCCCTGCTTCTTAAAGTGTGGTCCACAGACCACCAGCATCACCCAGAAACGTGTTAGAAATCCACCATCATGGGCCAGACCCAGAACTGCTGATTCAGAGTCTGCATTTTAACAACATTCCCAGGGGATTCACATAAGTTTGGGACCAGCTGCATTTGGACAACAAGAGCTCTGTCTTATTTTTCTGCACGTTCCTAGCATCTGGTAAAGGAAAGGAGGCTAGGGGAGGGGTCTTGGGGTTAGGTATTCTAGTTCGAGAGGAAACCCTGTCCTGGACATAGGTGCCTACCACAGCAGGGATCAGACTTGCCCATAGTGGGTTATTTGACACCAAGAAGAAAAATCACCCAGCATCTCTGACGCCCTCCCTATGAGGTTCTGGAATCTCATGTTGAACATACCATCACTTTTATGCCCAGATGACTTAAGGAAAATTCAAACCTGGATTTGCAAAAGGAGAGTTTCACAGGTATGTTTTCACATCTCTTTCTGGAAAGAGGGAGGTACAGGGGATTGACTCCCATACCATGGCACCTCTGTTGCAGGCCCTAAAGGAATGGCCTGTAGTCGTGGCTGTCTGGGTCCAGACCAGACCTCAGCTTTCTGTTAATCATTTTGCCATCATTTTGTTGTTGTTCAAAGTTTTTAAACAGATATTCACAGGACTGGGAGTGCAGTGGTGTGCTGTGGGCCTCTGAGGCTTGGCTCCACGCCCACTGCTGATAGCTTGCTACCTGGAGTGCTGCTCACCACAATTGTGCAGACACACAGCACGCGGGACAGGTAGGCACATCTGGCAGATGAGACCAGAACTGGGTGATGATGAACGCTTTCATCTGGGCAGATGTAACAAAGTCCTCTGCACTCCCCAGGTATAATAGTCCACGAGGAAGGACCTCTTCTTGGGATGGAAGCAACCTAAATGTGATACATATATACAACAGGCTATTATTCAGCCATAAAAAAATGGAGTGATGCCATTTGCAGCAACGTGGCTGGACCTAGAGATTATCATACTGAGTAAAGTAAGTCAGACAGAGAAAGACAAATACACGTGATATCACGTGTAAGTGGAATCTAAAATATGACACATTTATGAAACAAAAACAGACTCACAGATGTAGAACAAACTTATGGTTGCCCAGGGGAAGTCAGGTGAGGGAGGGATGGACTGAGAGTTTGGAGTTACTGGAAGAAAGATCATTACATACAAAATGGGTAATTAACAAGGTCCTACTCTAGAGTCCAGGAAACTGCATTCAACATCCTGTGACAAACCATGATGGAAAATAATGTGAAAAAGAATATTTATATGTGTGTGTGTGTGTGCGTACAACTGAGTCACTTTGTTTTACAGTAGAAATTGACACAATACTGTGAATCAACCATACTTCAATAAAATAAATTTCAAAAATATGTGGTACGGCTAAGATTTGCCCAGGAAACATCTCGTAAAATAAGCATACATATCAGGCAGTTTAAAAGAGCCACGTTATGACGCTTGGGTCACGGGTGGAGCCTGACGTGACCGCAGAACTGAGTCAGGCGCTGACTCAGGGTGAAGGGGGAAATACGCCCTTCCCTGCGTGCTCTCCCGCACATGAACCTCGCCAATGTGATATCGCCTTACACTCGTATGTCAGCTGATCTCCTTCCTTCCCCAGAATGATCCCAAATACTTTTTCCTGAAATACAAGTTTTGAAAAATACAGTTGGGGGGGAGGGTACCAGATAGGAGGGCATGGCAACCCACTTCAGTATTCTTGCCTGGACGATTCCAAAGACAAAGCAGCCTGGAGGGCTACCAGTGCATGGGGCTGTAAAAGAATTGGGCATGACTGAAGCAACTTAGCACACACCACACACACACACACCAGATAGGAATGTGATTTTTGTGTTCCAGCACTGAGGGCCTCCTTCAGCTCTTCAAAAAGCCTTTCCTTCTTTCCAGCCCACAGCCCAGGGCAAGCTCACTCTGTCTGACAACACCTGTGTCTTGGCCTTGGTCTTCAAGACATCACATGGGGTACACCTGAGGCTACATACCTAGTGGGTCAGTTTCGTCCCCCGAGGTTGGCGGACAAGAGATAGAGGCAGGAACTGGCCTTGACTTCTTATTAAAGCTCATCCCGGAGCCCCAAGCCAGGGGAGGTTGAGCTGGGTCTGCGGTTGCTTCCAAAATGTGATCTTTTCATTTCTCAAAGGAGGGTTGGGGAACCGGGGGGCTTCCTCACCCCCTCCTCACCACCCTGATGACCCACAGTGGCCTAAAAGGGTACAAACATTTCACTGCAGGACAAGGGACTCTGGAGGCAAAATCTCTGCGTGTGAGACTGTTGTCTTGTAGGAGACGGACCTGGCTTTCCAGCTCCCCAGCCCAATCCCCTCCTAGTTCAGCTTCACGGGCAGCTTCCAGAGAAGACCGGGGCCTCTGCACTGGGCCCAGCTGAAGCCCTTCTGGTGAGCCTGTCCATGGCATGTCCACCACCTGCGGTTCCCTGGACTCTGCCCACAAGGATCCCCGAGCCAGACCTCCCTCCTCCGGGCCGGCGGTCAGCTCCTCTGAGCCGCATCTGCTCCAGCGTTTCTGGCTGCTCCACCCGTCATGGCCGTGAATCATCTGCCTTCCCTCATTCTTTGAATTGAAAACTCCACTGAAATCCCCCAGGTCTTTCCCTACCAATGGGTCTTAGTCACCGACCTCACAGATGTCATGAACTTTCCTCTCCTCGCCTTCAATATCACGGCCAAGCTTAGTATCCAGCACTGTGTTCTCACAACATAGGAATGATTTCAACTCCACCTCCACTCCTCTTTCCGGACGCGGAGGGCTGTTTGCAAACTAATGATAGGTTTGGCTTCCTGTGCCCACCTGGCCACATCTGCCTGCCATTAATTAAAGAGAACGATTCTTTATTTGGATCATGAGCTGGAAAACCTCAGTGTTGAGATGCTGTGGCTTTTTCCAAAATCAGAAAGCAAGTACAAGAAGTTGGCTGGAAAATACCCCCCTTTTCTTTCAAACTTTGCTTCATGATTGAGAGACTGTGTTGTCACAAGCATCTGAGTGTATGTTTATGTGACTCTCTGTGTGTGAGTACATGTGTGTCTGCGTGAGAGACTGTGAGGATACGTGTGGGAGCATGTGTGTGTGTGTGTGTGTGTGCATTTTAATCTGTGTCTATTGCTTTCTGCTCTTAGCCACATGGGCATAGACCCTTGGGACCAACCTGGGAAGTCATATTGGGTGCTGTGATCAGGCAAACTTAACCTTCATCCCCAGCTCAGTTCCCTGCTGCCTGACTCCAAGGTGGAAACCAAAAGACCCAAAGGCTCATGTTCCAGTCCCTGTCAGCAAGAGGCACCCATGTGATGAAGTTCTGGAGGGTGAGACCGTGTAAGGTCTAGGCTACGTTGTGGTCACATAAACCTGGCATATTAGTAGCTTAGCCCAACAGGGGTCATTTCTCACTTACACTGCCCCCCTTTGTGATCTGCTGTGGTCTCTGCTACACAGGGCTCCTCGGGGATGCAGGCTGATGGGGCGTTACCATTGTGCAGCTGCCCCATCTAGCACATTCAGTTTCTAAGGCCACCACTGAAAGGAAGAGGAAGATGGAGGAATTTCAGGCTTTTGACTGCCATGGCTATCATATGTCACTCTTGCTCACTGTCGATGGGACACAGCTTGCATTTCAACGTAATTACCAGGACAGTTAAGAATGTAGGGAACGGATTTTGCCATGTCCTGGGTAACCACTAATCACCACAAAGATGTAACTATAATGCTGGGGTCTGGGGTTACTTCTGGACAAATATTTCCTTTCCTGATAAAAGGGCCAAACACAATTGCCTCTCTCAGTCCTGCATGGGCTTGATGGCTGGTGCTGTGGCAGCCTTCATGGGACTGTGACCGGCAGAGCAACACGCTGAGGACTATGGCATACGAAGAGTCTTGGCGCCCTTTGTGAGCAGCTGTGTCGATCCCGGCTTGCCGACTCCAGCTGCCCTACGCTTTGCTAACCTCAGCCCTGTCTGTTTAGGCCACTGTTAAGCTGTATGTTCTGTTACTTGCATATAAACTCATAGCAGACATGGAGGCTTCGAAGAGAAGGTTGGATTTGAGAAACTGTTTGTAACAAAAATTATATAATGGGAGAGGAGGTGAGAAGAAAAGAGAAGAGTGGAGAAGATACTCCAGCTATGAGGTTCTGTTGAGAAAGAGTTGGTACGGAATTTCTGCTTTTTAGTGAAATGAGTGTCTATCCAATAAGGGCTTGTCCCGACTAGGATGGCACTCTGTAAGGACAGTCATGGACCTTATGACTCTGGCATGACTGGTAGAAAGTTCCAGAGCGTTCATCACCAATACACCATGCCAGGCTTCTGAACATAAGAGGATGTCACTGGAGGCCCTGGGCCCTTAGGGTGGAGACAACATCCTCTTGACCCTCCTTCATCTCTCCATCTTCCACTAAGCCACAGTCCCAGACAGAGCCAGGCTAGGGCGATTCTGCTCTCAGCATACATTCTCAAAATTCTCACGTCCCTATCCACTCACAGACGTGGGGCAACACAAATGAGATGCTCGGTGATCTGATCTTGGATTAAGGACAACTCTTTCCTGCACAACTGTGCCCGCAACTCACCTGCCATTTCCTCTTCCTGTTGGGCCACGTTGTGCATAGGTGGCCCTGGCCGGGACCTCATGCACGGGACTTTCAGCTTTCTGTTCACATTTGCTGGGGAGATCAGATTCCGAGGATGAGGGGCCGGGCTGTCTCCGAGGATCTGACTGTGGCAGCCCCTTCCTTCTAGGTGCGGAGCGTGGATGCAAGCTCAGCCCAGGTGCTCCTGCAGAAAGACCACTTCCTTCTCCCCTCAGTGAGAGGAGAGGAGGTTAGAGACCACTCCACCCTCCCGCCTTGTGCCACACACACATGCCTTCTGGCCTGAGGCTTCCCCAAACCCCTCTGGAAGCCCCTGACCCTGCGCAACCCCCTTTGGTACCTGTCATCCCCCTTGTCTGTGCTACCCAAGCCCAGAGCCAGAGGGAGCTTCTATTCGCCCATTTCAGGGTCATGTGGTAAAGCTCATCAGGCAGAAGAGTCAGGGCTGGGGGCAGGATGGTGCTTAGAAAGAGATCGGAGCTGGAGATTAGGAAAACTGGCGGCAG
Organism: Redunca redunca; assembly: GCA_006410935.1. Lineage (NCBI taxonomy): Eukaryota > Metazoa > Chordata > Mammalia > Artiodactyla > Bovidae > Redunca > Redunca redunca. The sequence continues at coordinate 77,552 of SJYQ01016208.1, read as the reverse complement.
ACATGGCTCTGCCACAGGCCAGGGCCCTGACCCCATCCAGTCCCCTCACCTGTTGGGCATCTGTGTTCTCATCTAGAGGATAATGGTTGGAAAGGACTGAAAAGCCCTTCGCTGTTCACCTGAAACCGTCACAACGTTGTTAATCAGCATGTGAAAGTCTCTCAGCTGTGTCCGACTCTTTGTGACCCCATGGACTATACAGTCCATGGAATTCTCCAGGCCAGAATCCTGGAGTGGGTAGCTTTTCCCTTCTCCAGGGGATCTTCCCAACCCAGGGATCTAACCCAGGTCTCCCTCATTGCAGGCGGATTCTTTACCAACTGAGGTACTAGGGAAGCCCCAGTAAAAAATAAAAAGTTTAGAAAAATATAGATATAACATTTTTTCATGGAAAAATTAGCATTTTATTAACTTAATAAAAGGATATGTGATAGAGCATCTTAGAATCCCATAGTAAAGATAACTTTTTTCTTTGTGACAAAATGTAGGCCTGGAAATTGTATCAGAAATGGCTGTTTATAAGTAAAATAAGTATTTTACAAGTAAAATAAAATGCAAATGTGATCTACACATGACAAAATATAGCCCTGGAAATTGTATCAGAAATAGCCTTTTATAAGTAAAATAAGTATTTTACAAGTAAAATAAAATGCAAATGCAATCTACACAATCACAAAGTTAGGGTAGCAAATAAAATATGAAAAGTATTTTAAAATATTGTTAAAAGGATCATATTCCACAAATATATAAATCTCCAAAAATATTTTATAATAAAGTTTGGAGATTAAAAAAGAAAAAGAAATAACTGAATTACTCCTTTTAGGAGTTAGTAGTTTCAAATTTTCAAATGTGTTTCTTAGCAAGCTGCACCTCTTGGAAATGAGGGACCTCTCCGAGCTTGCCCCCGACCTCCCTGAACTCTCACTGAGATGCTGGAAGGTTCCAGAATGTCCCCCTTGCCTCTGACTCCGCCGATGTCACAACTTTCCCCTGACTCCTGGAGATCCTTTGGTGGATGAAATATCCCCACATCTGCTGTTTTACTGCAGCGCAGTTGCTCTGTGCACACACAGCTCATTGTTTTATTCTTTCCTCTTGAACCACAGTCAAGACTTTCAAAATGGATAAAACAGAATGGTCCCTGCAGGGCTGCTGTTCAGCACAAACACCCAGGAGCGTCGGGGTATGTCAGGCATCAGTTCCCAGCAGACCTCAGGAGGCAACCACCCGAGGCTGCAGTTCTGAACGGCTCTGGAAGCGTGTTTTACAACTGAACAGGAGGGAGTTGCCAGGGAGCTGCCCCTTCGATATCTTCTGTCTCTGCAAGTTTTAATTGGGTACCCAGAGGCATAGAAATGATTTCTTTTCAGTAGTAAAAGAATCTCTAAAGAGATAAGCCTCCATCCCCCAGGGGAGCTGAAGGAACAAGAGTGTGAAGTGAACTCTGGTAGGAAGGCAAGCCGGTAACTTGTGATCCCCAGAGTTGAAAAGTTTAGGGTCATCTCGGTCTACGGAAGACAACTAGGTAAGTCCCACCTGTCAGCAAATTGTCATGTATCGTGCTTTATGGACTGACTAGCTACTTATTTCCCGGGAGTAGATGGCTCAAATGAACCCAGAGATTAGGCCTAGAGAAAATTATTTTGACAATCTAAGCCCCAGTAAACAAGAAATTCCGTGAAGGGAGTTAGCACTCCGCATATGGTCGGAATCCTACAAACACCAATTCTTCCTCCTGAATTGTTGTCAGTCGCTAAGTCCTGTCCAACTCCTCATGACCCTATGGACTCAGCACTCCAGGCTTCCCTGTCCTTCACTGTCTCCTGGAGTTTGCCCATATTCATGTCCACGAGTCAATGATGCTATCTAACCATCTCATCCTCTGCCACCCTCTTCTCCTTTTGCCCTCAATCTTTCCCAGCATCAAGTCTTTTCCAGTGAGTTGGCTCTTCCCATCATGTGGCCAAAATACTGGAGCTTCAGCTTCAGCACCAGCCCTTCCAATGAATAATCAGAGTTGATTTCCCTAAAGAGATAGATACATAGCCACACACACGCAAAAAAAATTGTCAAACAAGGCGATATGCAGGGAAACCTGGACCAGTAGGCAGGTGGTAGACTCGTCTCCTAAGATGAGGTGGTACTGCCTACTATCCTTCTGTAACGTCACCTTGCTTCTCCCCCACTGAGAAGCAGAGTCCCTGGTCCTTCTTGAATCTGAGTAGGGCCCATGATCTTTCTTGACCAAATGAATGTGGCCAAAATGATGCTGTGTACATTCCCAGGCTGAGCCTAAAATCTGAAGTGTTTGCCACTTTCAACTCTCCCTCTTAGAAGTCAGGCGCCAGCAAAGAAGCCCCGCACTCCGGATGCTATCATGCTACGAGCAAGCCCAGAGCAGCCGATGAGAACGGGTGGACTTCCAAGTGCCAGACCTGAAAATGAAATATCCTAGGACCTGCCAGGCCAATCTAGGTCGCCAAAGCCAGCCTACTGAGTGACCCCAACCAGTGTCACCTGAGTCAGAAAGGCCACCTGCCTGAGACTCCTGACACATGTAATCCAGAACAAACGAGATGATGGAAGCATGAAGCCACAGATTTGAGGCTGTTTTTTTTTTTTTTTTTAATTGCAGGAGTAGATAAATCAAGTTTTGCAGAGTAAATCTGAGAAAGAGTAAAATAATTACACTTCTCCATAGGATCTTTTTTTTCTAGCTTCTCCAAATTCTTAAAACAATGAGTTTAGATTCAAAAGTAAGTAACCTACTCTATAGCACTGGGAACTATTTCAGTGTTTTATAAAAACCCATAGTAGGAAAGAGTCTGAAAAAGAATATATATATATATAACTGAATCACTTTTCCGTACACCTGAAACTAATACAACATTGAAAATCAACAACTATTCATCAATTTTTTAAAAAATGATGTACTCATAATAAAATAGTTGCTACCAAAAGTTGGAAATGCCTTAAATATATTTTTAATAAATCTAAGTACTTTTGCAAAAGAAAGTTAAAAATTTTTTAAAGTAGTCCACAGATATTGTCAAAGGATCTAGGGATTCATTTACTTAGCAAGGATTTGATAAACATTTTTTCATATTAAGCATTTGTATATATTGATATATGTGTGTGTGCTTAGTCACTTCAATTGTGTCCGACTCTTTGTGACCCCATGGACTGTAGCCCACCAGGCTCCTCTGTCCATGGGATTCTCCAGGCAAGAATACTAGAGCGGGTTGCCATGCTCTCCTCCACGGGATCTTCCCGAACCCAGGGGTCAAACCCAGGTCTTCTGCATTTCCCACATTACAGGTGGATTCCTTACCCACTGAACCATCAGGGACATCTTATATTGATATATATCATATGTATTATTAGATATATTTCATATACCATCCCCATCTACAGAGAGCTTAAAACCTGACAGTATAGGCTAGGCATATACACACGGAATGTTAATAAATCATAGTCAAAGGTATGGTTTTTCCAATAGTCATGTATAGATGTGAGAGTTGGACTATAAAGAAGGCTGAGCGCTGAAGGACTGATACTTTCGAACTGGGGTTCTAGAGACAATTCTTGTCTTTAGAGTCCTGTGGACAGCAAGGAGATCAAGCCAGTCAATCCTAAAGGAAATCAACCCTGAATAGTCATTGGAAGGGCTGATGCTAAAGCTGAAGCTCTAACACTTTGGCCGCCTGATGCAAAAAGCCAAATTATTGGAAAAGACCCTGATGCTGGGAAAGACTGAGGGCAGGAGGAGAAGGGAGGTGACGGAGGATGAGATGCCTGGATGGCATCACTGACTCCATGGACATGAATTTGAGCAAGCTCCAGGAGTTAGTGGAGGGCACTGAAGCCTGGTGAGCTGCAGTCCATGGGGTCATAAACAGTGGGACACGACTGATCGAATGATCAACTGAACAGCAACAATATATGACCATAGCTAAGACGTGTCTAACTTCTCTTCTGGCCTTAAAATTCCATGTATACAAGGACTGACCCCAGGGAAGACCCGTTTGGGTCTGTGAGCATCCAAACCTGAAAACTGAACAGATAAGCTTATTGAATGGGGCTTTATTTTTCTGGCATCACATAAAGTCCATAGGCAGGCAGCCAAGGTCAGACACCTCTCCTGTGCCTTCAGGATGCAGGAACCTCCCACTTCCTCCTCTGACCCTCAGTTCAGTTCAGTTCAGTCGCTCAGTCGTGTCCGACTCTTTGAATCGACCCCATGAATCGCAGCACGCCAGGCCTCCCTGTCCATCACCATCTCCTGGAGTTCACTCAGACTCACGTCCATCGAGTCAGTGATGCCATCCAGCCATCTCATCCTGAGTCGTCCCCTTCTCCTCCTGCCCCCAATCTCTCCCAGCATCAGAGTCTTTTCCAATGAGTACTCTTCACATCACGTATCCAAAGTACTGGAGCTTCAGCTTTAGCATCATTCCTTCCAAAGAAATCCCAGGACTGATCTCCTTCAGAATGGACTGGTTGGATCTCCTTGCAGTCCAAGGGACTCTCAAGAGTCTTCTCCAACACCACAGTTCAAAAGCATCAATTCTTCGGCGCTCAGCCTTCTTCACAGTCCAACTCTCACATCCATACATGACCACAGGAAAAACCATAGCCTTGACTAGATGGACCTTAGTCGGCAAAGTAATGTCTCTGCTTTTGAATATGCTATCTAGGTTGGTCATAACTTTTCTTCCAAGGAGTAAGCGTCTTTTAATTTCATGGCTGCAATCACCATCTGCAGTGATTTTGGAGCCCACAAAAATAAAGTCTGACAATGTTTCCACTGTTTCCCCATCTATTTCCCATGAAGTGATGGGACCAGATGCCATGATCTTGGTTTTCTGAATATTGAGCTTTAAGCTAACTTTTTCACTCTCCTCTTTCACTTTCATCAAAAAGCTTTTTAGCTCCTCTTCACTTTCTGCCATAAGGGTGGTGTCATCTGCATATCTGAGGTTACTGATATTTCTCCCGGCAATCTTGATTCTAGCTCAGCAGGCAGCTTTTGTCCACATGCTCCCCGGATGGATGCACCACCTCCAGAGAATTTGCTCACATTTCCAGGCAGGAAAAAAGAATAAGAAAGGAGAACTCTCCAAAGGAAATGTCAGCTCCATGTGCCCCTTTTCATCAAGAAAGCAATGACTTTCCTAGAAGCCTCACCCGTGAGCCTGCTCCTGAACTCTTCCTGGCCAGACCTAAGTGGCAGGCCTGTCCTTAAACTCTTGGGCATGCCCAGACAGACGCTGACTTTTGTCGATAAGGAAAATGGACTAGCTTGCCCTGGGAATTGAAAGGAAGGAAGGGGAGAATGTACACTGGATTCAACTAGAGTTCACCATGGTCAGAAAATCAGCAGGTGAAACAGGTGTTTGGACAAGGTGAAACGCAATGAGCATATGGCAGAAAGAGTTGATGGGGGCTTCCCTCTTCCCTGGGTGCTTTTGTGTAGGAGAAAAGAGCACCCGCAGATTCAACTTCAGGTAATGTTTAGACTTTGCTACTTGAAGCTGATTCTCTAACTCTCTTTGCTCAACGTATTCTTCCCTAATTCTACTTCACATGCCATTTTGCTCTTCAGAGGCTAAACTCCAAGACCTCTATTTCCCAGACTCCCTTGCTGCCAGAGCCTGGGTGGTGGCTTGGTTCGTGCCAATCAGACACACTCTTTCAAGTCGTGCATTCAGAATTGAGCTGAGGGGGAAAGAGGCAGCAGTCAGCTCTGGAGGCAGCACGGAAACCAGGGCTCTCCAGCTGACATCTGGCTTCAAGGGCATCCACTTCTGTAGCTTTGTAGGAGAATTTTCCCGAAGCTCACTGAGAACGTATTCCCCAGCAGCCCTCATGATTCAGCTGTCTGTCTAATAACAAGAAAATTTCTTTCTAGGTTGGCTGGAGTGATTCTGCTTTCCGTAACCGAAAACTGATCCTAGCATCACAGAGATCTCGATCCCTTTCGGCCTCTCCCTCGCACTAACTGAGTGACCTTGGAAAACTTACGTTTTTGTCCAAGCCACGACTTCTTTTCTCCAAAATGGAGTTCTTGTATGGGTTGATTATAATCACATGTAATCATTGTCAGAAAATGCTAATTAAAACCATGAGATATCACCTCACACCTGTCAGAATGGCTATCATCAAAATGAACACTAATAACAAATGTTGGCAAGGATGTTGAAAAAAGGAACACTTGTGTACAATTGATGAAAATGTAAATTGGTACAGTAACTGTGGGAAATAGTATGGATGTTTCTCAAAAAACTGAAAATAGAACTACAACAATTCCACTCCTGGGTGTATATTTTTAAAAACCCATGAAAACACTAATTTGTGTGTGGTGCCACATGCATCCCAACATTCATAGCAGCATTATTTACAATTGCCAAGATATGGAAGTAACCTAAATTTCTGTCAACGGATGAATGGATACAGAAAATGTGGTCCATATATGTACACATATACATATACATAAGGGGCTTCCCTGGTGGCTCAGTGGTAAAGAACCATCAGCAGTGCAGAAGTCACAGGAGATGTGGGTTTGATCCCTGGGTTGGGAAGATCCCCTGGAGGAGGGCATGGCAACCCACTCTGGTATTCTTGACTGAAGAATCCCATGGACAGAGGATCCTAGCAGGCTATATCATTCATAGCATCACAAAGAATTGGACACGACTGAAGCAACTTAGCACGTCTGCACATACATATAAATCTTCCTTATAACATCTTTTCCTCCAAAGGGAATATTTCTTCTCCAATGTCACCTATTATTTGAGACAATAGAAAGAGTCTTAGACTATACTTTGATAAGGAGCTTAGAGTCTTACCAATCGGATTTGAATCTGCTCTGCTCTGCACTTGCTTTCTGACCTTGGATCTCTGAAATTTGATGATCTCAACTGTGAAATGGGAGTAATAATGGTCCTGTCACATAAGGTGTTGTGAGTGTCCAGTGAGTTGACAAATATGCTGTAACGCTTGACAGTGTCACTCCAAGGAAGCCTTCAGGGAATGCTGTGGTCAACGCCAACATCAGCATCAGCGTCTCTGTCGTCAGCAGCAGCATCTCCAGCACCAGCATCGCTGTCGTCGCCTGTCGTCGCCAGCGCCATATCACCGTTGACATCACAGAGCTCTCACGATTATTAGGTCCCTGCTTTGTTTCTTTCAATTGCGTGACGTGGTTTCATTGTCTGGAAATAATAATTTCTTATCTATATGATGATATTTATTTAAACAAATTTATTATTTAAAAAAGAAATAATTTCTTCCTAAGACCTTTGGAAAAATAGAATACATTTATTTTGTGAAAAGACTTTATCAACTATGGTGCCACTTAGTACGATCTGTTGTTGTTCAGTTGCTAAGGCGTGTCTGACTCTTTGCAACCCTGTGGACTGCAGCACGCCAGACTTCCCTGTCCTTCACTGTCTCCCAGAGTTTGCTCAAACTCATATCCATTGAGTCAGTGATGCTATCTAACCATCTCATCCTCTGCCATCCCCTTCTCCTTTTGCCTTCAATCTTTCCCAACATCTGGGTTTTTTTCCAATGAGTCGACTCTTCACATCAGGTGGCCAAACTATTCAGATCTGGGGGTCACAATTACTCTGATTTCCTTCATCATTTTCAAGCTTGCATTATTCAAAACACATTTTAAAGGAAACACAAGAGACAGTGGTTTGGCTAGAGAGGGAGCCAGGGCTCCTTCTGAACAGAGATAGAGATGAAGTCTTAAGATATATTGTTCCCCAGGAGCACCACATCACTCTACCCCCAGGACAACTCTCCAAGGTAGAATTTATTAACCCCATTTTGCAAATGAGGAAAAGAAGCTCAAAGAGATCAAGGAATACTCCCAAGATCACAGAACTGGTAAATCACAGAGCCCAGTCCTCTCCCCTTCTCCCGCATAGCTTTTCACTTTTGGCAGTGGGGGTGCTCTAAATCTCTAGATTCAGTCACTTCTGCCATTTGAAAACCAGGAATTAATCCTCACGCCTATGGGAATGCTCTGAGAGCAGAGATAACTGTGCAATATATCCTTATGTATATTTTCTGTGCATCTCCACTTCCACCTGGTCTAGAGCTATAAGGCAATCTCATAGCCACTAAGCTAAATTCCCAGGGTGCTCTTAAGATAGAGAAATTCCAGCAGTAAATAGCAAAACTGTTAGGCGAGATTAAACTTGCCAAAGTGATTTGAGCAGAGCTGAGAAAAGTGGACCCCCTTAAAGTGATATGCTATCGGCCAACAGTAACATAACCCTGGAAACGAACCATTCAGTTATTATTCAACACTCAGAACACATGGTAGGAAGACTCGGCCAAAACCTTGCATCAACGGAGGGTGTGGAAACTGTGAGCTGCTCTTAATTTACTTTTCATTCTCTCTCTCTCCATTTCTTTTTTTCCCCAATAAAATAATCACATGGGGAATTCCCTGATTTTGACGTTTGAAATCTACGGGGTCTGTCTGAAAGTGACTAATGATAGTGCAGGCCTTGAGCTCAAGACGGTGATCAGAGGGAAGAAAGGGAACCCAGGCGAGCGTGACAGATGGAGTCACAGGGGCTCAGATGAAGGATGCAGGTGGGGATCACCGCAGACGTGGGGAGGCAATCGGGTCTCATTCATTTTTCCCCTACAACAGCTGAAAAATGGAAAACAAATGCTGTGGGGGGACTTAGTTTTTCTAGGGAATTGATACAGTTTTCAAAAAAAATCCCGACACTTGCTTAGGCAGGTTAATTTTTTGTTTGTTTCTGACTAAAAGTTCTGAAGCCTACGCAGGCTGTCATCCCTTCTTGAAGGCTCTTCGGCTTTGGCAAAACGCAAACAGTTCCAAGCAATACTGCACACTCTGGCCTGTTTTTACAACCTTTATCTTTGTTTTGAAGAAGGTGATATTGTGATAAGTGTTCACTTTAGCTTATAATCCTATGGCCAGGTGGATGATTTAATTACAAAATCATTCAGACGTCTGGGACAAGTCCAGGAAGGCAGCCTGGCCTGTTTGCTTCTCTCTTCAGCCCGCGTATTGTATGGTCACCAGCATCGTGTCTTGGAATAACTGAAAGCACTCCCCGTTTGCTCAGCCTTTGTCTCCCAGTCTGGGCCGGGGGCCCGAGCCCTGTGTACACCAAGGCTCCCGGGAAGGCGGTCGCTTGCTGTGAGCCGTCCCTCTGGGCCTGACTTGTTCTTTTCTCTCCTGGAGGCTTGGAACGTCCATTTGTAATAGGCAGGAACAAACCTGACTCCACGTGAAGGCTAGTTCTTTTATTTAAACCCTTGTGCTCGGTTGCCTGTGCTGAGTCATGCTCACTCTGCACCTTTTGTAAAAGAATGTTGCCTGCAGGCTGAAATATGCAGAAGCCGGTTCTGGAGGCTCTGATCTCTAAAGGTGTAACTCTTCTCCATTCATATGCACATAAAACGTTTCAGCAAAGAGAATAACATTTCCTTCTTGGAGGTGGACAGCTGCAAGAACAAAGGATTCCAAACCAAGAAGTTGGCAACAACCAATCACACCCCTCCATCACCTTGCCTTTCAAAACGCTTTGCTGAAGCCTCCTGGAGTTTTTTCCAGAGCTTTGGGAGGGATACATGGCCCTCCAACAAACCTTTCTCTGCTCCAGACTGTTTCCATGAGAGTTTTCCTGTCTTTCCTGGGGGCAAGTGCTTTCAAATGTGAAGTTATCCATTTTATATGCATCTGGGTCTTTGTCCTGTGTATTTCATCTGGATTATTTCTGTAATCACAAGAGGTAGGATTTATTTGAAGTAAACCAATAACTGAGACCTGGTGATTGCGCTTCTCCAATCCTCAGCTTTCTGGCAGTCATTTAACCTTTGGGTTACTACTCCATTCCACTCTCCTTGTGTCGAAAAGGTTAAACATTTATCCGTTCACTGCTCATCCATGTTCAAACATCTATTCAGTAGTAGCTTTGACCAGATTCCAGATAAATAAAGCCTATTAACGTCACAGGGAGATTAGCGCATCCCTAGGTGTTTGAACTCTTTATTAGTGACATATTTGGGAAGGCTTTGAGACCATCGCAGCACACTGTAATCGTGACTTGGTGGAGAGGCCCCCAGTTGGCAGAGATGAGTGGATAACCAGTCACCGACACAACCACACTCTCTGAGCACTTGCCGAGCATCCACCCTGCCACGGAGAGAGGAGGGTGCAGAGAGGAGTCCCACGTTTACAGGTCAAGAGACCAAAATGAGGCAATACCCTTCCTTTGATTGGACTTCCCTGGTGGCTCAGATGGCAAAGTGTCTGCCTACAATGAGGGAGACCCGGGTTCAATCCCTGGGTAGGGAAGATCTCCTGGAGAAGGCAATGGCAACCCACTCCAGTATTTCTGCCTGGAAAATCCCATGGATAGAGGAGCCTGGTAGGCTACAGTCCATGGGGTCGCAAAGAGTCGGACACGACTGAACAATTTCACTTCCTGTGATTAATTTGCATCTGAGGCCATTCAAGAGAATGAGTGGTGGTGATCTGCCCTGTCGGAAAGATGACTTTCCATGTAGTCTGAAGAATTCTCCTGGGAGGCAAGGGTCTGGAACCGCAGTCCCACTGTCCCCTCCCCTCCACTGAGACCTGGCGTCACCCACCAGGCATGGCATCCTGACGGGGTTTCAGTCTGGAAGGCAGCGTCCTTTCCAGTGGCTTGTGTTGGCCTCCACTGCTAGGCCCTGATGGGGGGCTCTTTAAAGTGCTGCAGACAGAGGGTCCATGGACACATGGGTGCTTCAGCAGGGGAGGAAGAAGCTCCCCCGCTGCACCCAGGGTAGGCGAGTCGGGGAGCACAGAGGCCAGGCCGGGGTGGCTTTTCTCAGGTATCTTGGTGGCGACTGCACAACAGGGAGGGGAGGGAACCCCAGACAGGCCCACTCCCTGTGCCGGGCCACGTCCCCGTCCCACCTCACCGCAGGCCAGCAAGGGCACGGCTCTCCTCACCGGGCTCAGTGGTTCCTCCTCTTAAAGGGCCTGGAGCGTATATCTAGACAAGACTCTAATCTGAAAAGATACAGGTCCTTCCAGTTCGCAGCAGCACTATAACCAGAATGTAGAAGCAACAAGTGTCCACTGACAGAGAAACGGATAAAGAAGACGGGGTACATACGCACAATGGACTGTTACTCCGTCCTAGAAAAGAATGAAATAAGGCCATTTGCAGCAAGAAAGCTGGACCTAGAGGCTGTCATACTAAGTGAAGTTAAGCTAGATAGAAAAAAAGACAAATGCTAAATAATATTGCTTACGTGTGGAATCTGAAAAGAAAAGATACAAATGAACTTATTTACAAAACATTAATAGACCCACAGTCCAGAAGACAAAATTATGGTTAGGGGAAGGATGGGAAGGGATAAATTAGGAGTCTGGGATTAACAGATACACATCACTATATACAAAATAGGTAGAGAGCAAGGTCCTCCTGCATAACACAGGGACTGTACTCGATATTTTATAAAACCTATAAGGAAAGAGAACCTGAAGAAGACTCTGAAAATATATCTGAATGGCCTTGTTGTACACTTGAAACTAACACAGCATTGTAAATCAACTATATGTCAATAAAAAATAAAAATAATAAAAATAAACCAAAACCAGATTTGAAAAAAAAGACCCAAAGCCTCCCGGGGCTTACCTGATGGCTCAGTGGTAAAGAATCCACCTGTAATATGGGAGACACGGGTCTGATTCCTGGGAGGGGAAAGAAATAACACACTCCAGTATTCCTGCCTGGGAAATCCCATGGATAGAGGAGCCTGGAGGGCTACAGTCCATACGGTCGCANCACCCTATTCCAAGTCCAGAGTCTGGAACGGTTGTGATTCTCCCCGAGCAAAACACTCTGCAGTTGTGGCCTTGGAGCAGAGAAGAAGAGCTTCTTTGCTGACCACCCCTCACCCCAAAGACATGTCTGCTGTGTTGGTCCAGGTTGGAGTCAGCAGCCACAGGCCAGGCCAGAGACACAGGGAGCCAGGAGGACCGAAGCCTGCAGACCTGCAGCGGCAACAAGCAAAGAAGCGGTACCGCCGCCCCTAACTAAGTGCCTCCGAGACCGCAGCCGAGTGCTCAGTCGCTCAGCCGTGTCCACCTCCTTGTGAGCCCATGGACTGTAGCCCACCGGGCTCCCCTGTCTGTGAGCTTTCCAAGGAAGGAATACTGGAGTGGGTTGCCGTTTCCTCCTCCAGGGGATCTTCCTGACTCAGGGATCGAACCCGAGTCTCTTACAGCACCTGCCTTGTGGTGGTGGTGGTTTAGTCGCCAAGTTGTGTCCGACTCTTGCGACCCCGTGGGCTGTAGCCCACCAGGCTCTGTCCGTGGGATTCTCCAGGCGAGAGCACTGGAGTGGGTTACCATTTCCTTCTCCATTTCCTGCATTGCCAGGCAGATTTTTTTTTTTTACCACTGCACCACCTGGGAAGCAGGAAACTCATGAGAAGCAAGTTCAGTCCCTAGGTTGGGAAGATCGTCTAGAGGAGGGCAAGGCAACCCACTCCAGTATTCTTGCCCAGAAAGTTCCATGGACAGGGTTCACAAAGAGGCAGACATGACCGAGCAGCTAAACAGAAGCCCCCACCCCCATCCCAGGCGCTGCAGCCTCCACGTCAGTTGAAGAAGTCGACGGCGCCCATTTGGCACAGTTGCTGGAAATAGAAGAGGGTGGGAACACGATAAGAAAACCTTTGCTTAATTAAAAGCAGATTTATAAAAGGCTGGGCCTGTCAGGAAAATGACAAAAGCAGCTAACATTTTAAAACCAAGCCCTTCTCTCTGAAGAGATTCCTTCCAACCCTGGTGGATTCGGGATGCTGCTGTTTCTCTTCCAAAAGTGCTGAACCTCTGAGTCAGAGTGAGCCAAGTTCCCTCCCCGTTTTCAAGCAAGCAGATCCTTTTCCCCAAAGTGACCCCACCTCTTAAGCCCACTGCCAGGGAGGGGGCACTCCAGGCTCTGGCCTAGACCCAGCTCCATCCAGAAACACGGGGATGGGAGGGGAAAGCACAGGGGAGCTGTTGTGGGAACGATGGACCTTTGATGTGACCTAGTGAAAACAGCCTCTCTCAGCAGTCTCTCCTCAGCCTGGATCACTGCGGCCCGCGGAGGAACTGGGAAAATGAGGATGGAGAAAAGTGAAATTTTAGTAAGGACTTGATGGCCATCTTCATCTCTTTGGTAAAAAGTATAAATGAAAGTGTTGTTCACTCAGTTGTGTCCGACTCTTTGCAACCCCGGGGACTGTAGCCCCCCAGGCTCTTCTGTCCAAAAGGAACTGTACAAATTCTTTGCAATTCCAGAAGGCAGACCTAGAGCCAATGGGGAAAGTGCAGAGGGCAGATTTCTGATAAACAGGACTTTCCATGTCTCAGATGGGATGTGGTGGGTGGTTAGGCAGACCCAGTTCTGGATGTGTGGAGAGAGAGACCAGAGACCTGTTTCCAAAGCCTGAGGAGGGGGTCTTACACTGGGGACAACGGAAATGGGACTAAATCAACATCAAAAAATTCCTCTATTCCGGATTACTGCACAATGTGCCCTAAGAATGTTTATTTGCTCAGAAATTTGGAAAACAACTGTTGCACAATGTACTCTTTATTTGTCAAATCTATTTCTGAATAAAAATCCATTTGATAAAGGAAAAGCCTTTTAAGGCTCTCTGCCTGAGAACATCATTAGTTCCTCAGTGAATTGTAAACTACGCTCATGGACAGCATTCTCCCTCCTGGCGCCAAGAAGTACGATCCACAGAGGGAGAGGTTTTCTTAAATAAAATTGATGTTTCCAGTTGGCAAAATATAGATTATTTTGCTATTAAAGAAATTGATTTCTTAAGATGTTGTGATTAATTGTGTCTATAAAACAGAACATCCGTCAGAGACAAACTATTTTTCCCTTCAGAAAATTCTTACAAATTCTGACAGTGTCATTGACGACACAGGACATTCTATCCATAGGCTCCTTGACTTTCACGGCATATCTGAGCTCACTTTCCAGGCTGTCTTCCCCAGGCTCTTGGGAGATGGATGACCCCACTGATTCCTGAGAATTGAAATGAAAGTTCTCCCCTTCACCTGCTCTGCAGAGAGGAGCCCTCTGGGGAAAACAATGAAAGGTGATTCACTTTCCAAGGTGACCTTGTTGGTGAGTCCTGCTGGCCTAACCATCCAAATAGATCCAGAATCCTAGCCCTTTTCTCCACATTTGCAGCTGAGTCCCTGACTCCATCTGAGTGACTGCTCTGTCCCGACAATGTTCCTGCAACAGCACCTCCTTGGGTTGTTTACACAGCCTGTGAGCAGCACCCCTGTAACACACCCACGTCTTTCACTCGGACTACTGCAGTTGCCTCCTGTCCAGGCTGCCTGAATCCATCTCGCCCCCCTTTCTGTTTATCCCAAACACAGCGGGGGGGGGGGGCCCTGTTAAAACCCAATTCAAATCACAGGCCTCCACGTCTCCATCCTCTGAATGCCAGAGGGGTGACTTGCTTTGGAGCACCTAGCATTGGCTTCCTACCCTCGCTGGAGGCTCTCCCAGCTCCCTCACCATTGCTTTTTTAGAATCACCCCCAAAGCCCATGACCTACACTCCCAACTTGGTCTTGGGGTCCGCTTCTGGGGAGCCCAGTCTAAGACGGGCCCATCGACAGCAGGTGTAAGTCACTACACAGGCGTGAGATATACAAAAAGCACAGATACGCTCCCCAGATGGTCCAGAAAATGCGAAGAGTTGTTAAAAATCTCTCCACTGACTGGGAAAAAAGCTCAGACCTGGCACAATGGCGGACCAGTTGTAAAAACAGTTTGAAGTATTTGCATGCTTCCAGCCTTGCCCCTGAAAATGCAATGCTTTCCTTCCCTGTTCTGCGAAGACTGACTTCCTGAATTCTTATGTCCCTTGATCTTTTTAGACTCCGCCGCTGTAAGATAAGTTCACATGTGTAGCTCAGAGTCCTTCTGTGTTCATCCAGCTCCCAGGCATCACCCACGGAAGACAGTCAAGCTCTAGGCATGTGACACGTAGGGTGGCTGGGACGGCGGGTGTCCACCCTGGGAAGTGGATCCTGAAGACAAAATGAAGGCTAAAGTTAAGAACTGAAATGCATAGGATGGGGTGCGTAATAAATCCATTGCGTATAAGCCAATCTGATTTTTTTTCTGTGTAAGATTAATGGACACAAACGACTCATTATATAATGACCCAGCTTTCTTCAAGTGCTATTCTCATCCCTAGAGGGCAGGGGCTGGACTGGGTTCCTTGCTTTTCCCTTCGTAGCATCTGCTCTGTGAAAAACCACCTCTAATTGCATCTGTGTTCCTCTCCAGAATGTCATCTTCCTGAGACGTGATGTGGTTCTCACCCACCAACTTCACACCCCAGGGACGTTCATGAGACACTGGTTGAGTGAAAGAAGGGTGGCTGGATGGATGGGTGGATGATTTCCAACTGGTTTTCTCTCTGTCTCACTAGTGTTAGGAACCCTTTCTCCCCAAGAATCTGCCTCCTCCGTTAAGATGGTCATATTTTAGAGAAACAGTTTGGAGAGAGATTTAAGTGTATACTGTTTTTATACAGTCTGAAAGTTTGTCTTCTAATAAAAGAGTTTAGCACATTTATGTTGCCGTGTTAACTGATTGCTTGGTCTTGATTCTGTCATCTTAGCTTATGATTTTATGTTTCTCTCATGTTTCCAATTTATTTCCTTGCTCCTTTTTACCATATTGCTTACGCGATGGTTGCTCTCTTTTTCCTTTACGATTTGTATATTTTCCATGCCTTTATAGCAACAGTAACGCCTAAGTTTATAACTGTAATGCCTAAAAATGTGGAATAATATATTTTTCCATCAACATTTATACACTGCATCTCCCAACTCCTACACATAGGATCAAAGAGTTGGCGTGCAGTAATTACTAAATGGAGTTTTCCAGGTGGCTCTAGTGGAAAAGAGTCCTCCTGCCAACGCAGGCACATGTGCTTGCCAACGCAGGAGACACAGGTTCGATCCTTGTATCAGGAAGATCTTCTGGAAGAGGAAATGGCAACCCACTCCAGTACTCTTGCCTGGGAAAATCCATGGACAGAGGAGCCTGGCGGGCTTCAGTCCATGGGGCCACAAAGAGTTGGACACAACTGAGGAACTGAGCACGCACACCATTAGTTGCTAAATACCTTTGCCCCACCCCCACTCCAAGCTTGTTGAAGTCATTAAGAGTTTGAAGTGCATGCGTTTATCTTTAAATTATTTCTGCAGTTTAGTCTGATTGTTCTTTACATTAAACTCTATGCCTGTGCTATCATTAGCTGTACATTTCGTGGGACTGAGTTTATACTTTATCTTCCCCCTTATTGCTTTCCATATTTAATTGCTGCTCATCTTTCAAGAAGCCTTTGCGGGTGACTTTTGCTGTAGGGCGTCATGGGCCTTCCAGTTATGGGAGTTCTATGATGAGGCCACAGTGAGTGTTGGGACGTGGCAGTTTTAGATATTGGGATCATACATTTTCCACCTAAACTCACCAGCTGACACTCCAGTGACTGGCCTTTCATGCTGCAAAGAAGTCTAGATGCTGGCCTGTTCCCTCCTGTCTTGTTTTGGCAGCGTTTAGACTTCTTTGCAGCATGAAAGGCCAGTCACTGGAGCATGTTCTACCTGGAATCTACCTGTGTTCCTGGAATTTTGAACTTTTCAGAAAGACATTGATATGGCTGGTTACACGCTTCTTAAAATCCAAAATGCAAGTGGCTTTACTTTCTTTTTCCTAATTACAGAAGTAATGCTGCTGCTGACAAGTGCTCAGTCGTGTCCGACTCTTTGCAACCCCAGGGACTGTAGCCCACCAGGCTCCTCTGTCCATGGGATTTTCCAGGCAAGAATCCCTGAGTGGGTTTCCATTTCCTCCTCCAGGAGATCTTCCTGACCCAGGGATCAAACCCAGGTCTCTTGCATCTGTTGAACTGGAAGGCAGATTCTTTACCACTAATGCCACCTGGCAAGTCCACAGAAGTGATAAATGTGCAGTTTTCCTCGGGAGCTAATCTACTGTTTACTCATTAATATATATATTTACTCATTTACATATATTTTATATATATATTTATTGTTATGTATTATTTATTTGACTGTGGCAAGTCTTAGTTGTAGCACTTAGAACTTTTCAGCTGGGGCATACACAGTCTAGTTCCCTGACCAGGCCCCCTGCTTTGGGAGCATTATGTCTTAGCCACTGGACAATAGGGAAGTCCCTACTATTTACTCTTTCGGTTAAAAACAAAATTTACACATTTTTCAGTTTGCATTGTTCTCTTTTCTCTAAAGAATGTCCTCAGATGTCTTAGAGAATGTGAAGTGGCTCTTCCAGAGCCGGGATCCTGGAACCCACATAGTTTCCTGGCAGGCACCTCTGTTAGGAGCAGCGTGGGATAGGAGACTGAGAACTGTGCCTCAAGCCTCCCTTTTGCCTTCTGTGGCTTCCTGACGTTGAGAACCTGCTCCCATCCAGACCCCCTTCTCTCGTGGCCTCCAAAGCAGCTCCCCACCTCCTTGAGATGTGTGTCCTCTGATCTGTTTCAGGGACGTGCTTACATCCAAATGTTGGAAAACACCAACGCTGCACCCGAAATGGACCAGAGCCTTTGGTCTGGAGACACAGCTGGCCGCTGGGAAAACCCAGGTGAGCATGTTAGCTGGGTATGCCTCTTCTCTGGAAAAAGAGCTCACTTTCTTTGCAGTTTTTAATTAACTTATAACGGCAGATTCTATCTCATATTCTTGGCAAATTTAAATTAGGAATATTTTGTTATTTTACACATCTTCCAGAAAGAGACCTCTTATTGTTCTTAAGTTTCTAAGTCACGTCTCACTCTTTGTGACCCCCATGGACTGCAGCACATCAGGCTTCCCTGTCCTTCACTACCTCCTGGAGTTTGCTCAAGGTCACGCCCATTGAGTGGCCTCGCTATTTAACCATCTCATCCTCTGCCGCCCTCTTCTCTTTTTGCCTTCAGTCGTTCCCAGCATCAGGGTCTTTTCCAATGAGTTGGCTCTTTGCATCAGGTGGCCAAAGTATTGGAGTTTCAGCTTCAGCATCAGTCCTTCCAATGAATATTCAGGGGTGATTTTCTTTAGGATTGACTGGTTTGACCTCCTTGCAGTCCAAAGGACTCTAAAGAGTCTTCTCCCACACCACAGTTTGAAAGCATCTATTCTTTGGCACTCAGCCTTCTTTATGGCCCAACTCTCATATCTGTACATGGCTACTGGAAAAACTATAGCTTTGACTAGGCAGAATCTTGTTAGCAAAGAGACCGTATATTTCTAAGTTTTCTCCCCTTGGCACTCCCTATGTTGTTAGAAAATAATACAGGGACAAACCTAAGGGTGTCACTTGTTTCTACAGTGAAATGATGAAAAGAACAAAATATAAACCCAGCATTGTAAATCAGCTGTTCTTAAATAAATAATTTGCCTAAATGTATTAAAAAGAAAGTACATGATATAAGAGATTTTACAAGACAGACATTTGAGTGTAATATTTAATTCTTTCTTCCAGAGACCTGGGGAAAGGTCTTGACCCACCTACCATTTATTTTTCTGGACAGCTTCCTGACATTCCCAGGGAGAGAAAGAAACTGACAAGGGATTAGGAGGAAGCTTGCCACAGGTCCTCCATCCTAAGGTGGTGGGAGGGAGTGGGCAACACCTGATTTATCAATGCTCGTTTTCCCTGCCTGGGCCAAGTACACAGAATTGCTGAGCAAACAGAGAAAGGGAAAGCCATTCTTCACCTTTTCCAGAAATGTATTTTTGTTTTGGTCAATTTCCCAAATAAATTATGGTCTTGTCTTATGGCTGCATGTGGAATTCTTGTGAGTCTTATTTAGTACATTTTAAAGCTGGGCAAAACCCAAACAAATCTACAATGTTAAAAAAAAATGTTGGCCAAATTGAATGCTGGATTTTTTTCATTGTTCCACTGGCTCCAGTTGGAGCTTAATCATCGTGACCTTTCAGCCCGAGGTGCCTGCTTCAAGAGGCAGCACACATCAGAATTTCCAGAGTCTGGACGTCTTGTTTTCCTGTAACTCATTAAGCATTTCCCCATGTGCTATGACAAATGCTTCTGCCCGCCAGGAACTTTAGATCATGTGTGCGTGGCCCTGTTTTACTCAGCAGAATAATCCTTAGGATAGACAAGCTAATGACGCTTTGTGGTTTCAAAACTTTATTGTTATTATTTGTGTAGGGCATTAAAAAAACTGTAGACAGGTTATTAAGAGGATGCTGAGCAATGAAAACATGATTAGACTTTATTATTGTTTATGGTACACAGATGTTATACAGTGCAATCATCCCAGTGGGTTAGTAGTAATGTCAGATACCAAACTCTCACTTTGCCGTGTAGATTTTGAATCTAATTTTTCTCATTAAAATCGAAACACACTGAACAAATGTTGTGTGCCTGGGCAAAACATCAGCTCTCAATAAAAAAACATTGCTCGATTAAGACTTATGACATATTCGAAGACCAACGCAAAGCTTTGGCTACTGTTGAAAATTCTTGCCTGGGAGAAAAAGGGTATATTTTGTGCACACATTTTGATTTTATAGAGTGTTCTATTTGGAAAAGAGACTAATAATGTATACATCCATGACGAAATAAATCATGCCAGCAAATATACAGTGGGACAGGCAATTTTTAAGAAAGCTTTTGTTTTTAATGAAAAGAAAGCAAGGCAAAGCAAACCTTGATAAGCATTAAAATGTACTGCAAAATTAGTCCTGGT
This sequence comes from Redunca redunca, assembly GCA_006410935.1. Classification (NCBI taxonomy): domain Eukaryota; kingdom Metazoa; phylum Chordata; class Mammalia; order Artiodactyla; family Bovidae; genus Redunca; species Redunca redunca. The sequence goes on along the minus strand of SJYQ01016208.1, from coordinate 57,720 downwards.
CAAATGATGGCTCCATTAGATATTAAACCACATCATAAAACAAAAACTGAAGGAACAAGAAACTAATTTTATAAAAGGCATATGAAGCTACACAGAGAAATAAACCAAAGAAACATTATTATTATTATACAGAAGAATTCAGTATATAATAAGCATTCCATTTAGGGGAGAGAAGGGTTATCTAACGAATGATGTTGGGATGGCTTGTAAGTTACTTTGAGAAAATGAATTAGAACAAAATCCAACACGGACTGAATTCACTGACCCCTTCCTGCCTTTTGGCAGGAATGACTGAGCGCGCGCGCGCACACACACATGTAGGTTCAGGAAGCTGCTTGTCGTTGCCCCTTTGGGGTAGGAATGATCCTAGCTCCCAGCCACCACCAGGCTCTCACTGGTTTCCCTCAGCCCCGCTAATGCTGTTCTGATGATCCTTAAGCTCCATCAGTGACCCGGTTCTAACAGGCCATCTGCTTCCTCCTGAGCTCTGCGGTGCAGTCACTAAGCTTTGGCCTCACATGCAACTTTGGAATTTGCATTTTATCTTTTCATCCAGGACTGGAGAGATTGACTGTTTGGTTCATGCTCAGCAGACATGCAAATAAGTGTTCACAGTGGGTGAGCAGCAAAGGCCACTCTGCCCCCTGGCACATCTGGCAGTGTCTGGAGACATTTCTGGTTGATACAGCTGGGGTGGGGGAGGCAAGATGCTGGTGGCACCTAGGAAGTGGGGACAGGGATGGTGTTGACCACCTTGCAGTGCACAGACACCCCCCCCCCCACCCCANGCAACTTTGGAATTTGCATTTTATCTTTTCATCCAGGACTGGAGAGATTGACTGTTTGGTTCATGCTCAGCAGACATGCAAATAAGTGTTCACAGTGGGTGAGCAGCAAAGGCCACTCTGCCCCCTGGCACATCTGGCAGTGTCTGGAGACATTTCTGGTTGATACAGCTGGGGTGGGGGAGGCAAGATGCTGGTGGCACCTAGGAAGTGGGGACAGGGATGGTGTTGACCACCTTGCAGTGCACAGACCCCCCCCCCCCCACCCCACCCCTACCCCCCCCCCACACACACACCAGCCCAAACCCAGCAGTGCTGCTCCTGGGAACCTGCCCTGATGTTGGCAGGGACAATGCACTCACAGCCACGGGACAGCAAAGCAGATTCCTCCAGTGAAAAGCTGATCAACTTAATTACAAATAAAAATTTCTACCCTTGACTCACAGGTGAGCATGAACCAGAGGTTTAGGAATGATGGGATGACCTAAAAAAAAATGTTGTCAAGTTCTGAAAGTCCACTGCATCCATCTTCATTCCTGTGAACTAGGAATCCAAGTGAGCTGGGAATCTCCCATGGCTGCTCAGAAGAGCCCGGAGTATGACTACTATGTGTGTGTGTGTGTGTGTGTGTGTGTCTATGTGGGTGTGGGTGTGTGTGGGTATGAGTGTGTGTAGGATGGGGCCTCTGCTTGCAGCTATAGGGATTCAGATTCAGTTCCTATTACTTACCACTTCATTTGGTAAATTTATTTAGTCTCTGTTACTTTCTGTTTCCTGATTTATAAAACATGGCTTACAAGTTTGGTAGGAGAGGATGAAGATTAAATGAGATCATATGTGAAAAAGTTGGCTTAAAGTTCAACATTCAGAAAACTAAGATCATGGCATAGATGGGGAAACAGTGGCTGACTTTATTTTTCTGGGCTTCAAAACCACTGCCGATGATGATTGCAGCCATGAAATTAAAAGACTCTTGCTCCTTGGAAAGAAAGTTATGACCAACCTAGATAGCATATTCAAAAGCAGAGAAGAGACATTACTTTGCCAACAAATGTCCATCTAGTCAAGGCTATGGCTTTTCCAGTGGTCATGTATGGATGTGAGAGTTGGACTGTGAAGAAAGCTGAGCACCGAAGAACTGATGCTTTTGAACTGTGGTGTTGGAGAAGACTCTTGAGTCCCTTGGACTGCAAGGAGATCCAACCAGTCCATCCTAAAGGAGATCAGTCCAGGATGTTCATTGGAAGGACTGATGTTGAAGCTGAAACTCCAATACTTTGGCCACCTGATGAGAAGAACTGACTCATTTGCAAAGACCCTGATGCTGGGAAAGATTGAGGGCAGGAAGAGAAGGGGATGACAGAGGATGAGATGCTTGGATGGCATCACCAACTCAATGGACATGGGTTTGGGTAAACTCCGGGACTTGGTGATGGACAAGGAGGCCTGGCATGCTGCAGTTCATGGGGTCACAAAGAGTCAGACAGGACTGAGTGACTGAACTGACTGACTGATGTGTGAAAAGTTCATGCTGAACTTCTACTTCTGTGATGTTCTTCTGACACGTCAAGCAAGACGGAGGTGCAACTTGGGAAATGAGCTGCCCAAGGCCCTAGGGCTGGCAGCACCTGCTCTGGGCTGAACTGGCTTCAGAGGGTGCCAGCGCTCCCGCAGCGGTGTGCCGCTTTCCAAACACACCAGAAAGGACGCTCCTCAATGTCCAGGCAGCCAGGGTGCTGAGCAACACCCCAACACCTGCCCCTTCAAGTGAGGTTTCCGATGCCAGCCCTGGCGTTCTGATAGAGGCAGATTCCCGACACTTGGGGTGTCTGCCCTCGTGCGGGAAAGATGTTGCTGAAATGGTTTAACTCTGCTGTCAGTGGGCAACAGCTCTGACACAGGCCTAGAAACAAAGAGGCCAGACCCACGAGATGCCAGTGTTCAGCTTCTCTAGAAAGCCTAGGCTTCAGGTACCCCGTTTTTCAGCCAAAGAGTTATCTTTGGTTTTAATTGTTCTGATAAATATCAAAACAATTTGAGAGTCATCTTAAGGCATGGGCAACTTGTTTTACACAAAGAAGTTCAGCTGGTTTAATCCAGAGACAGGCACTGGCCATGCTGGGCACGTGCCTTCCCAGTCCTTCCTTAGAGCCAGGACCTCTGACCCAGGTCTTCCTGTGGGGGTTGGTTTGTGCTACACTTGGCAGATGAACAAAGCACAATATTTCCAATAGATGCTGAGACAGAGCGATCAAACCAGTCCATCCCAAAGGAAATCAATGCTGAACCCACCGGAAGGACTGCTGCTGAAGCTGAAGTTCCAGTGATTTGGCCACGTGATGCGAAGAGCCTCGTCGCTGGCAAAGACCCTGATGCTGGGAAAGACTGAGGGCAGGAGGAGAAGGGGATGACAGAGGATGAGATGGTTGGATGGCGTTACCAACTCAACGGACACGAGTGTGAGCAAGCTCCAGGAGACAGCGAAGGACAGGGAAGCCCTGTGTGCTGCAGTCCATGGGGTTGCAAAGAGTCAGACACCATTGAGCAACTGAGCAACAACGAATCCTAAATTCCTAACAAATCCATTTTAAGAGACCTCTTAAAATATTTGAATACATTTCAACTGCCACATTCTATACAACAGAGGAGACTTTGAAAGACAGTTTCAAGTTTAAGAATGAAACAAGAAAAGCTGTCTTCCCCATTAGTTTTATATTTTTTCAAGTTCTCCACAAGCAATAATGTACGAAAAGATAAATAATGAATAAATTCATCAGAGAGATATGTAATAAGTGACTGTCAGGGGCTATCGGGCAACAGGACTCAGTGGTGAGTCAGTCAGGTAATCTTCCAACCGTGTGGAGTTTACCTTCTAGTGGGCCATAGAGAACAGATAAACAGGTGAGTGGAAGGTCACAATACCTGGAATGACCGAAGCCTGAAACAGTGGCCTGGGAGAACAGGACAAGGAGGGAACATCTATTTCATGAGAAATCAGGCCTCTGTGCAGAGATGACACGTGAAATGAAATTTGAGTACTGAGAAGAGCTAGCCCTTCCAAGATCTGGGAAAGAACAGCAGAGGCAGTGGAGGGAGGAGGGGAAGCACGTGCAAAAGCCCCGAGGCAGGAACGAATGCGGCAGCTCCTGAGGGACAGAGAGCAAGCAGGGAGAAGGAGCATCTGGCCGGGAGTCGTGAGATGAGGACAAAACGGGCGAGACCTTGGGGGAGACAAGACCAGACGCACAGGGGTTTGGAGGGAAACCAGGACCCCATCGAAGGGCAATGGGAGTCCATCAACAGATGAATGGATAAATGTGGGGTCCATCCAACTGAGGGAATAGCGTTCAGCCTCAACAAGGAAGGAAATCCTGCCACCTGCTGCAGCATGGATGGAGCTTGAGGACACTGCACTCCATGAAACAAGCCAGTCACAGAAAGACACACGCTCCATGACTCCACCTCTGTGAGATGCCAAGGGCAGGCAGTGTCATAGAGATGGAGAGCAGACAGTCGTTGCCGGGGGCTGGGGGAGGGAAATGGGGAGTGAGTGTCCGGCGGGGACAGAGTTTCGGTTTTGCAAGACGAAAACATTCTGGACACCTGTTGTACCACAAAGTGAGTATACTTAATACTACTAGACTGTGCACCTAAAAATGGCTGGGGTAGTAAGCCTTATGCTACATTTTTTCCCAGGTGGCGTGGTGGTAAAGAACCCGCCTTCCAATGCAGGAGATGCAAGAGCTGCAGGTTCAACCCCTGGGAAGACCCCCTGGAGGAGGAAATGGCAACCAATTCCAGTATTCTTGCCTGGAAAATTCCATGGACAGAGGAGCCTGGTGGGCTGCAGTCCCTGGGGTCACAAAGAGTCAGACAGGCCTGAGTACGAAAACTATGCTTGGCATACCACAGTTAAAAGTATATTTTTAAGAATTCAAAGATAGTAGGGAACTGTGGTGCGTTCTGAGCAGGAAACAGCTACCCTTAGATCTTGAAACACAGTTAGTTGAAGAACACCTGGCTCGACTCCTAAAACTTCTTGAGAATCTAAAATCTAATACAAAGACCTCTGTGAGGGGACAGCTATAAGAGAAATACCCAGCGAGGGGAAAATGGCAGTCATTAGTCGTGAAAAACATAGAAAACCACTTTGAAATTCAAGATTCCATTCACGTAAGACTCAAGTATTTGAAATAAGAAATCGAATTGTGTACATGTGATACCATCGTAAAATACTTTACAAAATTACTGAAGAGGTACTCAATAAATCGTTGCCAGATGAATGAGCAAAATTAGAAGGCTTTATTAGGGAATTAAGAAAAAAGAAGACAAATGAAATGGAGAAACACTGTGTTGCATTTTACCGATATAATGTGATTCCAATTAAAACATAGAGTCTATTTTTTATAACTTAGCCAAGTGATGATAAATTCATTCAACGCAATAAAACAGCTGGAGATGGGGATTTCCCACAAACCTCAGAAAGCCAAAAGCTCAGGATTCCTCCTTCTCTCTGGTCCTTCACAAGGGGCGCCTAGACATTTTGTGTTTATGATTTTGCCTTCTTTTTCTAAAAAAGGGCCTCCAAACTGTGTAAGCTTTCTCTTCCATAGAACCTGGAATCTTCCCTGTGTAGATCTATCAAGTAGAGGAAATGAACTGAAGCTTAGCCTTTTAAGGAGACAGAGTATTAACCCCTGCAATGACAATAAAAGTCCAGAGGAATTAAGAAATGGAAGTAAAAACGAATGGGTAAATATGCATAGTAGACACAGTATAATAGGTGATTTCATACAACCTTCTGAAAACAAAAGGCTGAAGATGAACTGTAACGTAAACAATGCTGGGATAATGTGGTAGCAATCTGGAGAAAAACTAATTTACATCCATACTTTATACCATAATCTCCAAATAAAGAAGGTAGTCATTACAAGCATATTCACAGAGAAAAATCAGCAGTAAATATCCTGCCTTTGAAGAAATGACAAATAGTATCATCTTTTCAACCTTAAAGGACAAAGGAAGCAAACTGATGAGCAATTCATTTTTTAAAAAAATTCTTACTATATTAATTAAAATAAAAGGGCTAGACTAAAATATATAGGGAAACATGCAGGATTAAATGTTTCCATGAATTATGTCAACAATTGTTATAATATTAATAATGCCCTTTGAAAATGCACATACCTGAAAGGATTTATAGAATATCATAAGAAATAAATCAAGGTCAAATACAAAAAATGTGCACACAGAAAAAGGTAAAAATAATAAACCAACACTTGAAGAAGCAGTGAAAATGAAAGCAAGCGTGAAGTACAACTTTAAATTTAAATTATAAAATTTAGTTTAAACAATAAGACCTGTTGATGGTGAAAGTGGGATGAAACTAAGACACATATGCATGCTTACATATATTATGTGACATAATGAAATGTATAATTGATAACATTCACTTGTAAATTAATACAAACCTCTTATAGATGACCATATTATGGCAAATACATTTTTGCCTAATTTTTCCCACCTGTAGAAATTTATCTAGAAGGGATGTTAAAGGAAATGATTAAATAGAACTTATAAGCTAAGTATAAAAAGTTAATTATTGACATAATGTCTGTTAGTAAACAAGAGCAATTTAAATGTTGAATAACAGACAAATAGAGAAGTCACAATTTAAATGTTGAATAACAGACAAATAGAGAAGTCAATTCTGGTACTTTAACTTGGAGGAATCTTGCATGGCCATGAAGCATAACTGCTAAAAGACCATGTAGAAACTCCAGGCAAGCGTGTAATAGAATATGAAATGAACAAATGACGTGAACACAGAGACAAGGTGAACCAATGCCCACCCCCACCCACGACCCATCAGAGCAGAGGGGTGTCCTTGGGGGGCGGTGTGTGATGTTGAGCAAAGGAGAGTGGGCAGAAGCAATGGGAAGTTGCCAGCTCTTATAAATGCCTTAAGTAAGAAAATGGTGGTTTCCCATATCTTAAAAAATAATCCAAATTCCACTCTACGGTTCTGTTAAGACTCTGCCTGTCAGGACTAGATGCTCTTAAACGTCAAAGCCAGAATGAAGATGTCCATCACCTGCATAAAAAGGACGCGATCTTGGCAGGCGATATTTAAACATCAAAAAGAGTGCTCTCGGAATTCCAAATAAAAACTGAAATCTTAACTTTCATTTGCTTAAAAGAGTTTTTTTTCTTCCCTCTCAGTTTAAAGACCCACTCTACATTAAATACGATGTTACTTTCCACTTGGGGAGAAAAATGGCTCCGCGTGATGTTAGACTTTCTAACTTCAACTTTTGGAGCCAAGTTCCAGTCAGGAAATGAATTTTATAGCACAATTAAAAGTAAAGAGTGGGAACACTGTGAAATCCTTAACAATCTTCTGCTCCGTCACACACCCCTTCATCTCTCCGGTCAGACGGGACTGCCTCCAGTCCCCGGCCGCCCCAGAGGCTGTGCTCATTGCCTGTATATCTCCACCTGAGTTCATGCTCCTGGAATTACAAGACGGAACCCTTTAGGGTAGTTTTTAGAGAGTTTGCTATTTATAGAATGAGCCCTTCAACACTACAAATGAAACAGAGGGCTTTGAGCACATATTCAAGAGCATTTAGCTTCATTTTCTACTTAAAGTTTTTTGTTTTTTTTTAAATCAAGTGTATACAGTTTGTTTGTGGTGTTGACGTGCTTTTCAGGACTCTCTTGAAACGACTCCACCATGGTCCATCACATCCACCTCGAGGGAATAAGTACAGATTTCCAGAATATTCACATGAAGTCAGTACTTAGGACAGGGCTGACATATGCTAAGCATTAGATGGTTTCCAGCTGCTGTTACTATTACTTTTGCTATTGCTATTATTTTTGTTTTTATGATGTGGGGCACATGTGTTTTCTGAGACCTAGCCAACAAGGGAGGAAGTTCTAGAGGCGGATCAATGGGCTCAGACTGAATATTCTGGAAAATGGTAATCTTTACGTAGTGGTTCCAAAGACACCGATGAAGGATGAACGTCAAGGGTAGGATTTAGTCATACTCAGAAAATGCTTTGCAGCCCACGGAACATACACGGTTATACTTCATGAAAGAGACACAGTTCATGGCCTGAGATAACAAACTCATAACATCCAAGGCTAGATATATCGTAGGCGGGATTTGGATTATAAACAGCATGCCACGTCTGGAGGTGTTTTTGTGATGGGTTTTAATCCCAAGTTGGCCAGGGTACAGCTGGGGAAACCCATGGGGGTGGGGAGGCTAGAAATGGAAGGCTGCAAGGAAAAGAGGAGAGGAAAGGAAATTGTTTAACTCCTGGTTTTTAAGAGAAGATGAGAATGAGGAAGGAAACAGCTAGCCCGGAGCTGGCGAGATTATGTTGGTGGCTCCCATTCTTCACCTTCCCTCACGGCTGCATGTGACTTTATAAGGACTTTGCATGCAGCTTGGCTGAGGGGGTGTGAGCAAAACACGTGATACAAGCAGAAGCTTGAGATATTCTCATGTGACCGAGCTCCCCATGACCCTCTGTGGTCACATAAGCATGGGCCCAGGCTAGGTTGCTGTAGCATAAGAAACCAGCTCAGTTGCAGTCACCTTGGACCAGCCAATGGCCAGTGAATCCAAGACATGGGCTCCCAGCCGCAGTAAACACGGCTGCCTAAACTGTGACCACTATAATGAACAGACAGCAATAACTTCCCATCTTATCTCCTAAATACCCCTGAAATCTACCAGTGACCCCCACCTCTGCAGTTATCATCAGGACCATCCAATCACTGAAATAACTATTTATTCCCCATTCTATTCTAAGCTTCAAGCCAACTGTCAGACCCCAACAGCGAGCAAGCCAGGTGAGCTGCCTAGAGACTCATCAGTCTATCTGCAGATACTCGAGCTCATCTAGTAGCAAGTTGGCATTCAGTGCCTATTTCTCACTATATCCTGCCCTACTGAACCCTCCTGAGACACCTCAAGCTGTTACAGGGTCTCTTTAACACAGGTCAAGGCTCCTGCCCTTCAGCAGCACCTGCCACCTTCCTCCCATCAACCTTGTACTTCCTGGTCACCATGCTTCCTTTTAGTGCAAAGACTTTGCACTTTCTATTCCCTCTGCTGAGAATACTGTTCCCTCCAGTCCCCAGCTGGCTAACTCCCTCTTTAACAAGCGTAACAAGTCCAAGTTCCCTCTTACAGGCTCTCAGTGTGTGCTCTACTCCTCTGTCCTACTGAATGCACCTGCAGCTTTACAGGACAATGATCAAATCAGCATCTGTGCCTCCCCCTCCCACAACTTCTACTCTGTGGACTGTGTTACATTCCAGTGACTAGTATCCTGCTTGGTAAACCTTTATTGAATGAATGTCTGCCAGAATTGCTATTTCACAGGTAAAGAAACAAGAATCAGGAAGGTCACATAACTTGCCCAACATCACGTACTGATGTAGAAGTCTGAATTCAAATCTGGAGTCCACATTCTCAGGCTTCCTTACACCACTGGGACCGTGCGCCTAGAAAGATCTGGCACCCGAGCCTCCACCCTCACTGCAAACCTGAGCTGGTCGCCTCATCTCGATTGCCTGGCAGGCAGGCAGCCAAGCACAGGAGCACAGGCCCGCAGACAAGCTTCCCTTGGTCAGAACGTTCATCACTGCTGTGTCCACAACTGCTCCACATCCAAGGACTGGGAGAACAGTCCTTTCTCTGTATTTCCTCAAACTTCCCTGGCCTTTACTGTTTATTAGCTCAAAGAAAAATCTCAACCATGCAGGAATCAGCAGCTCATGAAACGGTTTGTCTTTGCTGGTGCAGAGAGAGGCCGTGGTGGTCAGATTTCTATTAAAAGTCAGGCAACAGTCCTGAGGCGACTGAGGACGTGATTAATGTGCTGACATCGTGATAGATGATAAACATAATAGAGCTTGAAGGAAATTAATGATATTTTGAATCTTTAATAATGGTACGTAACTATCTAAAAGAGATATCTCCATCACAGTGCTCCGCTTTTAAAGCAAAGGGCGCTCTGATGACAACAGTGTAAAAACTTGGTGCACGTGTGGACGCATGTGGACGGGTTAGAGGGGAACAGAAAATGAAAATTAAATTTGTCAGAGGGGTAGGACTGGGCTTGAGCCTTTACTTTCAGTTCCTTTAATAGTATCACGATGGGGTTTTGTGCCACAAATTCTTTTACAAAGAAAACACGGAGTGGAATGCTGCCTTTCTCAAAATACATGTATGTTTTGCATGAGAATATAGAAATTAAGTTAATTGATGCCCTTTTCCTCTCCGTCCAACAACAAAACCCCTCTCTGTTCCATCCTGCAAATGTAAGCTACATGCAGGGTCATTGTTCTTAAGTTTTTGTCCATTAAGAGTTTGGGAAAATGCACACTCACCCCGAGAGGAAAGGGTCAGATGCCGAAATGCCTTCAGGGACAATGGGTCATTGTGGTAGCCGGGGCCCTGATTAATCGTCTACATCTTTGGAAAATTCAAAGTAGTCCTGAGAGAGACACCTCGAGTCAGAGGCTGCCTCCAAGGAAGAGGAGGGGCATGTTCTGAGCAGATCTGTGCATCTGGAATGCCATCCAGCCTGCAGCGACCTTTTATTAAATTCCCACTTCTCACTGTGGCTTGTTTTATCTCTCACTGAAGGAAAATATTATTTGAGATCCTAAATAAAAATCCTTTGAAACTGTGATCTCAGGCTGTTACCAGTCTGTATTTATTTAAAAGCACCACTGTTTTGCGGGCGTTCCCCAATGGCTCAAGCCAGAAAGGACCCATCAGCAATGCAGGAGATGCGGGTTCGATCCCTAGGTTGGGAAGATTCCCCTGGAGGACAAAACGGCAACCCACTCTGGTATTTTTGCCTGGAGAATCCCATGGACAGAGAAGCTGGGGTCACAAAGAGTCAGACATGACCGAGCAGGCACACACATCACTGGTCCACATAGAGAAGTCTGTTCCCAGCAGCCACGCCTGGATCCCTGGGCTCTGAAACTGACCCACATGTGAATGGGGAGGGTTTTACCCGAAGGCCGGTTATTTAGAATGGCGTCTAAGGACTTCCTCTGCACAGGTTTGTAAATCAGCCCCAGGACTGCTATATAATGATGCAATTCCCTGAGTTTACTAATAATGTCCTGACTATATTTAGTTTACTTCCTCCAAGGACCCGAGAGTGATTTCCCATGATAAGAAACTCAGCATTACAACTAGTCCACTAGACTTTAAATTCCCTGACTGTCACAAAGACTGGCTTTGCTCTAAGTATGAGCTGTTTCGATTTAAAGAACTTCTTCAAACGGTCATTTTGAAAATGCGACAAGAGGCCACACAAACCAGAAGGTGGAATACAATTCACCCTGAGTTGCCTGAATGAATGTGATTAAACGACAGCTGAATGGCCTGACCCAACAGCCCCCACGGGTACCACGACTGGTATCGCTCTTCTCCCCACATACAAGCTGATTGCTGAGCCACAGTCTGGGCTTACAGAAATGCTGGTGGTTCTTTGACAGAAAACAGGGCAGAATGCGAGCTGCTTGGGGAAAAAAAGCAAGACCCAAAGAGGGACCAGCCGTGGAGGGCGCGCCCTGCTCATAGCCCTTTCCAAGGCCAGCCAGGCATTTTCTGTCATTAAAAAGGGAAAAAGGGAATTCTGGAGACAGGAGAGATCTGATGGCATGATCTGAATAAAGAAGGAAAAAGTTACATCTTAATAAGAGAATTAAGGAGAGGGAAAAAAAAATAGCCAGAAAGTTCTCTGTGGGGGAAAAAAAAGAGAGAGAGAGAGAGAGGAAGCTTGTGAAAGATGCCAGAACCATTTGAGAACTCTTTACCCAGGGAGTGACTGCCCTGCTGTAAGGAAACACACAGAGCCTGACACCCTCACCCTTTTAAATGTCTGGATTGGGTCTTCACTTTCTTCCTCTTTTCCTCCTGCAGCTTCTACCCATTCAGCCCTGGTGCAGGAAAACTGGGCTAAATGCAGCGTACATCTACGTTCTGATTCCAGTTTTGCTTCTGGACACGGGTGACAGCAGCCTGCTGGAGCCCGAGGGCCCCACTGCAGCAGGAGCGCTGGACCAGATGACCACTTTATCCACGCACAGCCTACTGCCCCATGACAGAGCCCGATTTACTTTCCGGTGGCAGGCACTCAGCCACCCTCCGGGCATCACAAGAGAGTCTGCACAGCGGGCGTCAGGGTTGCTTACTCCGCTCTTTAGCAGGTGGGCAGCATCCATGCACCCGTTTCAGGCATTGCATTGCTTATGGGGATCTTTGTCTACAGACTCCGCTGCAAAGGGAATTAGAAGACACAGTTATTCTTCAGGGGCTCATATTTGGTGACCAAAATCAGAAAGTCTCCAAGTTCTTTGGGGAAATCAGACATGGAAAACAGCTGGACAAATCCAGTTGGTAAGAGAACAAAATACAAGGTGACTCGGCGTGGCAGAAACGGCAGAACTGGGGCCTAGGGTCTCTGTTAACGAGTATTCTTCTTTCACCCCGTAGGCCTCAGTCTTCTTGTCTGTTGAAGGGGAGAGCTGGACAATGTGACCCCCAGGGTACCTCCCCAGAGCACAAGTGACAGACAACAGCATCACGCTCTTGTAATTTTGGGAAGTGGAAGGAAAGTGTGTGCAGGGGAGTTTAAGCCACACGTACGTGACAGGCGCTGGGACGTGCTGTGTGGCTCATAGCTGGAAATGCTCACAGGGCAGGACCAGGAAGACCACTCGAGGCCCCTGGAGGGGTGACGCAGGAAGCCCAGACACCCAAGGTGTCCAGGGCTAGGTGTGTGGGCCTCCGTGGCCGGAGGGTGGGAGGGAGCTCTGGGCTGGGTAGGTGAGGTCACGCCCTTTGCCAATGAGGAATGTAACCTGTCTGCTTTGTCCTGTTGACGGGAGGCAGCCTGTGAGATCCCGAGGGGAGGAATGTTAGGGTAAAAGTGGGGATGCTCTGACTGTCCCTGGTGGTGCACAGCCTCGGGGCTCCTCCCTGCCCTCCTCTGAGCAGCCTCCGGTACCTCCATCACTGCAGTGTCTCCAGAGTTCGTCTGTGGTAAAAGCATCCAACAGGTAAAGAAGGCTGAGCGCAGCATGGGGACCCTGCTGAGATGCCTACCAAGTGGGATTCGCCTACCAAGTGGAATTCGCCTACCAAGTGGGATTCACCTAATTTGCCATCTTCAGGCACAGTAAGATTTTGAGCTGTTCTTGATGATAAACATGATGTAACCAACTGGGGCATCAACTCGAGAAGCCCTCCCTCAAAAAAAAAATAAAATAAAATAAAAATCAAGCAGCAACACAAATAAAAAACAACCAACCATTGCAAAGCAGAGAGCACCTCCTTTTGACCCAACCCAGAGGATGAGAGGGGGAGGCTTGTGTAGCCAGGCTCAATCACTCGCAGCTGGAGCTGAAGTTGTCCTCACACTAAAGGGAAAGCTAAAGAAAGAGAGAAATGCATCTTTAAACTCAAGCGCTGTTTTCAGGGGAGGGGTCTCGGTGCCAAACTGGAGGGTACCATTTCTTTCTCCGCTTTTGAAGCATTTACAGTTTTCACTATAAAGACAAGATGAATTGGTGACAACACTGCATAGAAAAGGATCTAAATGTTAGCCGAAGCGCTGGCTGATGTTCTACTGGCTTCCGTAGAATTACCTTCCGTGACAGAGAAGGGCATCCTCTGAAAGCTTACCCTCGTGCTCCTCATCTCCTTCACCCATCCGCCCACCAACGGCACTCAGGCTATTCCCTGCCTCGGCTGATGTGACGGACACTGGGCTACAGTCATCTTTCTCAAGCAGTGTTTTTATATTCTTCGGGTAAATACCGAGAGTGGAAGAGCTGCATCAGATGAAAGAACAGTCACAAGAAAGAGGAAATCTTGCCATTTGCAACAACATGGATGGGACTTGAGGATATTATGTCAAGTGAAGTAAGTCAGACAGAAAAAGGCAAATATCACATGATTTATCTTCTGTGTGTGTACTGGGCTTAATCACTCACTAAGTCAGCACGTCGTGTCTGACCCTTTGTGACCCCTTCGACTGTAGCCTGCTGGGCTCCTCTGTCCATGGGGATTCTCCAGGCAAGAACACTGGAGTGGGTTTCCATGCCTTCCTCCAGGGGATCTTCCCAACCCAGGGACTGGACCCAGGTCTCCCACATTGTGAATTCTTTACTGTCTGAGCCACCAGGGAGATCCAAGAATACTAGAGCGGGTAGCCTATCCCTTCTCCAGGGGAACTTCCCAACCCAGGAACTGAACCAATGTCTCCTGCACCGCAGGTGAATTCTTCACCAGCTGAACTACCAGGTTTTATATGATATGTCTTTTCCTATGCAGAATATTTTTAAAATAAAAGAACAAAGCAAAAGCAAACACGTAGAGAACAAAGGAGGAGTTACCAGAGGGGAAGAGGTGTGGAAGGAGGGGAGAATAGGGGAAGAAGAGTCAGCCCTACAGAGATGGATAGAAACTAAACTTCTCACGATGAGCACACTGCAGTAAATATAATGCCGCATACGTGAAGCTTACACGACGCTGTAAACCACTGTCACCTCAAAAGAGAGACAGAGGAGCTTAGCATGATTCCAAGTCCACATGTGCCTTTTCAAACGGCTTGGCTAAAATCATTTAGCAGGTGGAGCACAGTGCAAGAAACTGAAAGCCACTCAGTCATGTCCGACTCTCTGCGACCCCATGGGCTATAAAGTCCATGGAATTCTCCAGGCCAGAATACTGGACTGGGGAGCCTTTCCCTTCTCCAGGGGATCTTCCCAACCCAGGGGTCGAACCCAGGTCTCCCGCATTGCAGGCCAATTCTTTACCAGCTGAGCCACCAGGGAAGCCCAAGAATCGTGGAGTGGGTAGCCTATCCCTTCTCCAGCGGATCGTCCCAACCCAGGAGTCAAACCGGGGTCCCCTGCCTTGCAGGCCAATTCTTTACCAGCTGAGCTATGAGGGAAACCCTTTTAGGAAGTTAGAAATTCAAATATGGCCTCAGTGGATACAAAGCAACCAGTCTTCCCAGTCTACTCTTTTCAATTTTTCTCAGAAAGGAAGTTAAGGTGAAATGTGTAACTCATTCTCATGAGAATCTGAGGGGGCAGCGGGAAAAGAATTCGGCGCAAGGAGCCATCAGGCAGTCCCTGCATCCCACAGCAGGTAGATTTTTCATTCTGTGACTGACGTTTGAGTCTTTGGCCGCCTGCAGCATCCACTTACCTATTACTGCCCAAGCTTTCACGCTTGTAGTCCAGAAAACACTGCAGAATTGAGGAAGTGTCACCCTGTCTGCCAGCAAACAGGATGCTGGGATCCCTGGGCTCTGGGCCTCACCTCCTACTGTCCTCTTGCTCTGAATTTAGAGCATAGGTGGCCCCTTGCTGATGGAGCTGCCACTGAGGACGAGTGCATGCTCAGCTCAGGCCCCCTACTCTTAACTCGGCTCAGCCAGACTCGGTCCCCTGCCAAGCCTAAAGAGCAGGATACATGGGGTCCAGCAGGCAGACTCATCACCAGAGCTTCTGAGCACCCAACCAGCTGGTGCAGAGCCGTGAGCTCCCTGGAGCTGAGCCCTGTGCTCCCCTGTGTCTTGTTATTACTTCTAGTCTCCAGCACAGGACCTGAGTGAGCTGGATGCTCTGCAAACACTCTGAACAGGTCATCAGAAGAACACCTGAATGCGTGCATTAGCACTTGGAAGTGGAGGAGAGGGAGGGGAAGATCACAGTTGCATAAAAATGATTTAGAAGAAGTGCTTGCATTCCAGGAGCTTACAATCTGGCAGAAAAGATGAAAAGGAAAGAAAAAAGAAGGAGGGGAGGAAAGGAAAGAAACATCTATATAAGGTAGAATCCTGAGTTATCTGCCTAGAAATATATGAAGAATGATAGGGTAATCCCATTATCTTTGAGCTCATGTGACACTTAAATTCTAAATCTCAGGGGGTGTTTGTGAAGATGGTATCTGAGCTGGGTTTTGTACTACGAATGGGAATTCTCATAAGCTTGTGTGTGCTCTCTTCTTTCCTGAGCCAGTGGCAGACATCACTAATTGATCACTCTGTGGCAGACATCACTAATTGATCACTCTGTGGCAGACATCAGGCTTCCCAGGTGGCGCTGGTGGTAAAGAACCCGCTTGCCAACTCAGGAGATGTAAGAAACATGAGTTCAATCCCTGAGTCAGGAAGATCCCCTGGAGGAGGGCATGACAACCCACTCCAGTATTCTTCCCACGGCCAGAGGAGCCTGGCGGGCTACAGTTCATAGGGTCACACAGAGTCAGGCACGAGTGAGCCACTGCACACTTTTCTTATAGGTTTTCCCTGCTGTTACTAACCGCTCAAGGTACCTTAAACAGTAGTCAGATGCTGCGTAAAACTAGGAATTTTGCAATTTCTTATTCAGTTCTAAACAGCAGGCAGACCTCAGATGGACCATAATTATGATCTGAGTACTCTGAGATTCTTCTGTCCTCTTCTAGTTCCCGGTGATACTCTTGTATCCTAAGCCAAGAGCATTCTTTTGACGTCAATAACTTGCTAAACTTCAAAGCTTTTCAGTGCCTAAGTAACAGAAGGTTCTGGAGATGGACATACTGACCAGTTATAATATGCTCAGTATAAATAATATGAGTTCTGGGAGATGGTGAAGGACAGGGAAGCCTGGCAGTCCATGGGGCTGCAAAGAGTCAGACTCGACTGAAAACAACTTTATAACCATTCCTGTTAGTACAGACAGCAGCTGATTCCGCCCTCGTGCAATGTCCCATTGTAAACATCACAGGGCAGGGAAGTTGGGAGGCGGCCTGGCTCATTAACTGTATTTTATTAACTTTCCCTCCATAATACGTTCAACATGAGACCACCCGAGTGTGCCCTGCAGCCCTCTCCTGCAATCACTCAAGGAAGCAATACCCCATTGCACCATGGAGTTCATCATCCAAAATGCTCTCAGGAGAGTTTAAACCCTTGAGAGTTTACAAATGTATTTTGTTGGGACCCTATCATTGGATGTGATTCTAACCCCCTCTTGACACCTTGCTTTTCTAAATAAAGGTGGA
The DNA here is from genome assembly GCA_006410935.1 of Redunca redunca. Lineage (NCBI taxonomy): Eukaryota > Metazoa > Chordata > Mammalia > Artiodactyla > Bovidae > Redunca > Redunca redunca. Next base: position 40,827 of record SJYQ01016208.1, on the reverse strand, counting down.
ATGATGATAGTGGTGATACAATTAGGCTCTGTGCCAGGTGTAAGGCCACAAGCTTTGTTGGCATTATCTTGTTTAACTTTTCTAAGAGCCCCACTTAAAACTGAGGCTTGGAGAGGTTAAGACAGCTTGCCTAAGATCAACAACAATTAATACATGGAGCCAGAATTTGACTGTAGCCAAAGCCAGTATTTTTTGTCTTCTCTTTAAATTCAATCTCCCTCATGTTTCCCTACAATTCAGAAAAATATTCATCAATGGATTGATCCCAAAGATATACCATATATATGGACTTTCCTGGTGGCTCAGACAGTGAAGAATCTGCCTGCAATGCAGGAGACCCAGGTTCAATTCCTGGGTCAGGAAGATCCCCTGGAGAAGGAAATGGCAACCCGCTCCAGTATTCTTGCTTGGAGAGTCCCGTGGATAGAGGAGTCTGGCGGGTTACAGTTCATAGGGTTTCAAAGAGTTGGACATGATATTCATTACATTACATTATACGTCCACACATATACATATTTATGTTATACTTCTTTAGTGTCTTGTTTTCAAACTTGGGTTTTCCTTTTCCTTCTTAAAATTTATTTTATTAAAGTATAGTTGATTTACAATGTTGTGCTTATTTCTGCAAAGTGATTCAGTTATACATGTGTATCCATCCTGCCTCTGGTGTTTTAAAACCTAAGGCCATCTACAAGTCCTATACATCAGTAATTATTGCATTCCATGAAATGAGAGGTAGCGATATTTTCATTTGGCAGGTTGTAAACTCAGTCAGACAGAATCAAATCATTTCCCTGGAGCTCGCTGCAGGAAGGGAGCCTTGTTACCTTCAAGAAGAAAAAAAGCCTCCCTCCTTCATTAAGCTTCCTCACAAATACCCCCTGCCTTTTTATTACGCTTTCGTTACTTGGCTCTGAGACTTCTCTCCCAGATGTTCTCAATTTGGAGGTTATTTTACACAGCACGTGAGCCCTTCAGTACTGTAAATATTTGACTTCAATCTTTTCCATAGCTTGGAGAGTGTTACAGTGGTCACTTCAAACACCATTCCAGAATTTTCTCTGCTCCTTTAAGGTAGCTGTGTAAATTAAGACCTTGGGAGCTGATCCCTCACTGACTCCGTGCACCATTCTTTCCCCTACTTTGACGTCTGGAAGTGATGAATACTATTAAGGCCTTAAGCGCATAGAGAAATATCTGCTAAGCATATACAAGGGTAGCCCCTTTTTGTAATTGAAATATAGTTGATTATATTGTGCTAGTTTCTGATGTACAGCAAAGTGATTCAGTTACACATCATATATGTGTATATGTACATGCACACACACATACATATATATTCTTTTTCATATTCTTTTCAGTAATAGGTTATTGCAAGGTATTAAATAGTTCCCTGGACTATAAAGTAGGACTTTATTGTTTCTCTATTTTACATACAGAGGGCTAGCTCTTGTGAACAAATATATTCCAGTTAATTTTTCCTCCATGTTGGGATCATTCTGCCTGATTTGGAGAAGATCTCTGAAGCTATCTTGAGGGGGTACATCTTAATCCAGCACTGGGTGTGCCTGACTTATCCTTGATCTTGCAAGGTGAGGTGTCCATGGACCCTCTCCCTCTCAGCCTCAGGCTGGACCTAACCCTGATCATCATCCCTTCCACCAGAGCCCCTCCCTCCAAAGCCCTTCCTCTCCAGCCCCCCTGCCCTAGGGTTATTTTAATTAATATGTCCTAATAGCCATGTTAATATTAATATATCATGTTAATCAGTAATAAATCAATTTTGTGTCCTCTACAGACATATTCACATAACTAATCTGACTTTTTAAAAATTGTCTTCATTTGAAGTTACACAGATTTTTTATTTTGTCCTAATTCATCTATTGAAACCTATCAGTTCAGTTCAGTCGCTCAGTCATGTCCAACTCTTTGTGACCCCATGAACTGCAGCACACCAGGCCTCCCTGTCCATCACCAACTCCTGGAGTTCACTCAGACTCACATCCATCGAGTCAGTGATGCCATCCAGCCATATCATCCTCTGTCGTCCCCTTCTCCTCCTGCCCCCAATCCCTCCCAGCATCAGAGTCTTTTCCAATGAGTCAACTCTTCGCATGAGGTGGCCAAAGTACTGGAGTTTCAGCTTTAGCATCATTCCTTCCAAAGAAATCCCAGGGCTGATCTCCTTTAGGATTGACTGGTTGGATCTCCTTGCAGTCCAAGGGACTCTCAAGAGTCTTCTCCAACACCACAGTTCAAAAGCATCAATTCTTCGGCTCTCAGTTTTCTTCACAGTCCAACTCTCACATCCATACATGACTACTGGAAAAACCATAGCCTTGATTAGATGGACCTTTGTTGGCAAAGTAATGTCTCTGTTTTTTAATATGCTGTCTAGGTTGGTCATAACTTTCCTTCCAAGGAGTAAGCATCTTTTAATTTCATGGCTACAAAACTAAAAATATCTTTCCATGTTCATTCCTAAAAGCAATTGTTTCATTTTGGTGTTACATTTCATGCTGCAAGAAAATAGCATTCTTTATCCTGTTTAAAAAGAAAAAAACTAGAATGCTACAATTTAAATCATCAGTGGATATGAAAAAAATCTGATTAAGGCATCTGGTCCATCTTGCTAACACAGGAATTTTGTTGATTATGTGCTGTCTTAACATTTTTTTTTTTGTAAGATGTTGCTAAATACCATGTTTATAAACTACTCACATAATGGATTTTTAACAACTTCCCTGGGAAATAACTTTATGTTCCCATCGATTTTCCTGATATGATGGAAGATTCTTCTGCTACTCATTCTAAATTCCTTTTGACAGATTTGATGGCTCAATAAGGTGATCATTTCACTGAGTTCTTTCTATTGTCAGCATGTCACTGCCATAAAGATCAGGAAACCCTAGAGCAGGGGAGGACCCAGGAAATACAAAATTGCACAGACCTCGTGGTCATCATCGTCTCTGTTCAATTCAAATGTAATTGTATACGTTTGTTTATTGACCGGAAAATAGTCCCGACTTAGTTTAAATGGAAAAGGTTCATAACATTACACACGATTTTTTTTTTTTTTTTGGAGGAGGGCATCTCTCTGTATTCCCTTTTTGTTATAAAATGGTCATGTTAGCTGTCCATCACAGCATTTGTTAGACTGTCTGTCCACTTGAGAGAATGACAGGGTCAGTGTCACCCACCTGTGACCTTGACTGGAGAAGCTATCTTCCCTGTGCCTCCCTCTGTGTTAATCCCTCACCTGCCCTGGAAACAGACCCACAGATGTAGAGAAGTAATATATGGATACCAGTGGGGAAGGGGGTGGGGTGAACAGGGAGGTGAGGATCGACACGCACCCACCACTACAGACACAACGGGGCTTCCCAGGTGGCACAGTGGTAAAGAATCAGGAGCTGCGGGTTCCATTCCTGGGTCAGGAAGATCCCCTGGAGTAGGAAACAGCAACTTGCTCCAATATGCATGCCTGGGAAATCCCATGGACAGAGGAGCCTGGTGGGTAACAGTTCATGGGGTCACAGAGAGTCAGACATGACTGAGCATGAGTGTGCACGCACACACACACACACTCACATGTACAGAACGTGGCTAATCAGCACCTACTATACAGCACAGGGCGGGGGAGGGGAGGTGCGATCTGTAGGACTTGTATCAAGTTAGCCTTAAAAGTGCGTGCTGAAAAAAAAAAAAAAAGTGCGTGCCGATATATCAATACTTAGTGTGCGAGCTGCTCAGTCTTGTCTGACTCCTTGCGACCCCATGGACTGTATAGTCTGCCAGGCCCCTCTGCCCATGGGATTCTCCAGGCAATACTGGGATGGGTAGCCATGCCCTTCTGCAGGGATTAACACACGAGGAGCAGACAAGCTCTGTGATTCCACTTAGACCAGGTACCGAGACTGGTCAAATTCATGGTGTCAGACAGAACATTGGTAGCTGCCGAGGGCCGAGGTGGGAGGTGGAGAGGGGGGACGGAGACTTACGTTTAATGCGGACAGAGTTTCAGTTTAGGAAGGCGAAAAACTCGGGAAATGGATGACAGGGAGAGCTGCACAGCTGTGAGAAAGCACTTAGTTTCACCAAGTTAAATCTGGTTATGATGTTTTATATTATGATTTTAATCTCAAAAAACCAAGAAGCACCATCTAACCTAGGTGGTGGTTAGTCGCTAAGTCGTGTCTGACTCTTGTGACCCCATGGACTGTAGTCCCCCAGGCTCCTCTGTCCATGGGATTCTCCAGGTGAGAATCCTGGAGTAGGTTGCCATTTCATTCTCCAGGGGATCTTCCCGACCCAGGAATTGGACCTGGATCTCCTGCACTGTGGGTAGATTCTTTACTGACTGAGCTATGAGGGAAGCACATACCGTTCCCTTCTCCAGGGGATCTTCCCAACCTAGGGATCAAACCCACGTCTCCCACATCGCAGGTGGATTCTTTACCATCAGAGTCACCGGCTGACTCATTTCAGTGCTGCTGGAGACCTCCGGTCTCATCTTTCTCTCCATTTAATAAGAAAATGCGTGTTCTTATTTGACTTGGGGTTTCCCCAGAGGACCTCCTCCAGAAGAAGAGGCTGGGAACCAGGGTTCCTCCTACCATCTCTTCTTTGGGTTTTGCCGTTTCAGGACTTGGAGCTGTTTCCTCAAGGATGGAGGAAATGGGGTCAGAGAAGGTTCCAGTATTCCCCGTGCTAAAGCTGAACACACTGCCCTGCCTTCACGTCCACCTCCCCCACGCCTTCTCCCTCAGGTGTGGAGGTCTCTCTCAGACCCCCCGGCCCCTCTATGATCTGGTTCCCAGCCCCCCACCCCACCTTGTCCCCAGGATGAACCCATCTCACCCAGGGTAGAACTCTAACCTCCCAGGACTTGTTTACGTGAGCAGACATGCCTGTGCTTGGCTTCCATCTCCTGTTTCAAGAGGGAAAAACAGCAACCTAACAAACCCCCTCCCCTGTTCCAGAGAGGATCTGGGGAAACCAGGAGCACGCATGAAATCATGAAATGCGCACAATATTCACTATTAATGTTGTGAGAAGCAGTATAGAGCAGAGAAGTCAGTCTGTAGCTTTAGGAGGGCGTTGAACTGCTGGTTCTGATGGCTGGAGGAGGAGGCGTGAGAAGGTGTCTCGTGAGTGAAGACCTAACAGACTCAGGGAGGAGCCTCGGTGGGGAGCAGCATTCGGGGCAAGGGGAACAGAATAGGGGCAGGCATGAGGCAGTTGTGTGGTGGTGTGTCCAGCGCGCAGGGCACGGGGCCCCCCATGGCCTGAGCAGATGAGCTCGCGGGCGAGTGGGAAGGGTCACGGGACCCTTGGGGGTCATAACGAGGACCCTCGGGCAGTGGCTGAGTGGACTGAGGGCGCCAGTGGGGAGTTTTGCTCAGAGGAAGGATCAGAAATAGGATCTGACTTGTAAGGAGATCCCTTTGGCTGCTTTCCTGACCCTGTTGACGAGAGGCTCCTGCAGTGCTAAGGGAGGGCACTGGGGCAGGGCCAGAGGCTGGGAGACCCGTCAGGGCAGGAATCTGAGGAGGGGCACTGCAGGGGGCTGTGGGCAGCTGGTACGTGGGGGCCGGAGAGAGGGAGGAGAAGAGAGGAATTCACAGTGCTTCTCTCCAACTCTGCTTCCTGGGCCACTGGAAGAATCCACTGACGGAAGAAAGACTGGAAGAAGAACAGATTTGGTGGACAGGTCAGGCGCTCACGCAAGGAGCAGGTGGGCTGCAGATGACCAGCGGGCATCCCAGAGGGAACACCAAGGAGGCACATGGATGACAGGTCTGGAATTCCAGGGACAGCCCAAGGCCAGAGCGACGGCTTTGCCAGTCTCAGCATGGAGACGGCATTCAGAGCCAGGAGACTGAGTGAGGTCCCACCGGAAAAACGAGGACCAGAAAGGGAAGGAGACAGAGGACTGAGCCCCAGAGGACTGCAGAGGTTCAAAGTCAGCCTCAGAGCTGCCCAGGGAGGGTGGCTGCAGAGGGAGGACCTTCCAAACAGAAGGAAACCAAGAGCACTTCAGGGAAGGGGAGGGGCTCATGGGCATCAAATTCGGATCAACTCCAAGAGGACCTAGTTCAGTCAGTTCAGTCGCTCAGTCATGTCCGACTCTTTGCGACCCCAAGGACTGCAGCATACCAGGCCTCCCTGTCCATCACCAACTCCCGGAACCTACTCAAACTCATGTCCATTGAGTCGGTGATGCCATCCAGCCATCTCATCCTCTGTCGTCCCCTTCTCCTGCCCTCAATCTTTCCCAGCATCAGGGTCTTTTCAAATAAGTAAACTCTGCATGAGGTGGCCAAAGTATTGGAGTTTCAGCTTCAACATCAGTCCTTCCAATGAATACCTAGGACTGATCTCCTTTAGGATGGACTGGTTGGATCTCCTTGCAGTCCAAGGGACTCTCAAGAGTCTTCTCCAACACCACAGTTCAAACGCATCAATTCTTCGGCACGCAGCTTTCTTCATAGTCCAACTCTCACATCCACACATGACCACTGGGAAAACCATAGCCTCGACTAGACGGACCTTTGTTGGCAAAGTAATGTCTCTGCTTTTGAATATGCTATCTAGGTTGCTCATAACTTTCCTTCCAAGGAGTAAGCGTCTTTTAATTTCATGGCTGCAGTCGCCATCTGCAGTGATTTTGGAGCCCCCCAAAATAAAGTCTGACACTGTGTCCACTGTCTCCCCATCTATTTGCCATGAAGTGATGGGACCGGAGGCCATGATCTTAGTTTTCTGAACGTTGAGCTTTAAGCCAACTTTTTCACTCTCCTCTTTGATTTCCGCCAAGCGGCTAAGAGGACCTAGGCCTCCTTCGGATTTGGTGGCGAGGGTGTCACGGGACACTGCTCAGGCCGCTCTCAGCGTGTGGCAGAATCAAAGCCAGGTGTTGGCTTCTGTGACACGGGGCTGGTGGGGCCGGAGGCTGTGAAGGCAGAGAAAGCCTTGGGAATCCCCACCCTAACGGTGACGTGACAATGGGGATACCTGATGCCTGTCTTCTGATCTAATACTTCACGTGGATCGAAGACCTGGTTCCAGAGGAGACTGCAGCATCCCAGGGCTCCTTGGGGCCCCAGAAAGGCTTTCGGCCGCTCTGGTCGTGGGCAGTGTGTGGGGACCCGAAACCTCAGAGCATATTTCTAGGAGGAAACAGTGATGGGAGGAGCTGGAGATAGAAGGAGGAGGGCTCACAGGGCACCCTAGATCTTTTTGATGGGACCCCAGAGCCCAGAGAGACTCCCCGTGGGCTGAAGGAAGAAGCCAGTGCATCGTCCTGGGAGAAGGTAAGTGGACAGAGAGGTCTATCCACCTGACTCATTCAGGAGGAGGGAGGGGTGATCCTGGAGGCTCTGGAGCTGGAAGAACGGAGCAGCAGGGGCTGAGAGCCGCGTGGAGGACAGAGGGGCTGAGTGCAGAAGCAGAGAGAGAAGGGGCTGCAGGGTCAGGGTCTAACGCTGCTGGGAGAGATGGGACTTGAACAGGGAAACAGGGGGCGATGAAAGGCCCCGAGTGAGCTCCGGGGAACCTGTGCAGCTGGAGCGGAAGGTCTTGGAGCCCCGGGAAGTATGTCCATTCCCCATCTGGTCGTGGGGAAACGGCTCTGCACCAGGCAGTCCATGGGAGCTGCCGGTCCCCAGGGAGGGGGAATCTGGAGCGTCCCAAGGACACAAGCTGGAGTTGCAGAGTGGATGAGATGTCTGGGGGACCGTGAGACTCCAGGATGGGGAGTTGGGGGAAATGCCTCTCCCAAGGAAAGGAGGAACAAAAGGGATTGGATTGAGCTCTCGGGAAGGACGGGAGCCCTCCCTTGCACTCCCAGCTTCTGCCCCGCCTCCCCCCGCTGCACCCCACTGCCCCCTGCCCCCCTGCCCTCCACCACTGAGCTGTGATGCATGGGGGAGGAGAGAGTTAGGAAGGGAGGTGAGCGTGGTTGTCTCTTGACTGAGGAACAGTCCTCCTTTACCAGGCGGCTGTGCGCCCAGCACCCGCTTTCTGAGGGAAGGACACTCAGGAAGCCATGAGAAGCAAAAGGGACCCACATTCATCAGCCAGGGCAGCTGAGTCTACCTGGTGGCTGGTGGGTGACATGGAGGAAGTCACCACCGGCTCCTGAGATGTGAAGACAGGCTCAAGGAAAGCTGTCGTCAGCGGCCGGGGCTAATGATGCAACACTCAGCTGGGATAGACCTGCCCTTTCCTCAGTCCTTTCAGCACCCTCCGCCCGCTCCGTCCTCAGCGTGACCTTGGGAGCCTCTGCTCTTCACACACGGGGACACTGAAGCTGGAAGGTAGTCTGGGGGACTCGCCCAGATGCAGTGGAAACAGACAGACAGAGATCTCTTCACACGTGGAAGGAGCAAGTTATTTGAAAATGGCTCTTGGCCACAGGAGCGGTGAGATCACCTACTTCACTGCACACAGCTCCTCTTTTCTATGGAAACAGTTCAAGGATCACGTCCTGACCACCAACAGTATCAGTGGCCCCACTGCTTTCCTGTCTACTGCCGTTTGAGAAGGTGTCGTTGACTCTGCTTATGTCTTTTATGGACCTCTAGCTCAACACTCTAGTACTTTGGCCACCTGATGTGAAGAGCCGACTCATTGGAAAAGACCCTGAGGCTGGGAAAGATTGAAGGCAGGAGGAGAAGGGGGCGACAGAGGATGAAATGGTTGGATGGCATCACTGACTTGATGGACATGAGTTTAAGCAAGCTCCAGGAGTTGATGATGGACAAGGAAGCCTGGCGTGCTGCAGTCCATGGGGTCCCAAAGAGTCGGACATGGCTGAATGACTGAACAAGTTCCACCAAAGGAGTCTGTTCCAGCTCTCCTATTACTGGGGGGAAACCCACTCCCCAAAGACAGCCGGCAAGGACATTTTCTAAGTAAAGGCTAGTTTCTAGTTGAGCTGGGTGTGCACACCCTCACCAGGCTGCACCATTCCTGCTGGCGGAGGGCCTCCAGCCTTGAGACAACGGGCATTTCCTGAGTTGGTTTTAGATTCCCGTATTGGCCAAACGGCGTACGATGGAGAGGTGGCCTTGCAGTCTAGGAGAGGCACACATTCCAATTCCACTAACGTTTGCTGAGTGCCTAGTAGGTACCAGTCCAGGAACGTAAATAAACCTAGAACTGTCTGCACCGGAGATCATGGTGAACTTAAGCTTCCCATGTTGAGTCAAGAGAGCAGGCGTCCAGATACACAAACTGTTTTCAGAAGGCGCGTAGTGAGGGCAGAACTGGAGCCAGCCCCTCTCCTGGGTCCCCAGCCCAAGGTGCCCTGCAGGCAGGCCCCCGGCCCACCTTGCTCCGGGCCCTCACGGGATGGACCTGAGGCTCGGGCCCCTGCAATGACCACTGGCTCTCAGCTCTGTCTTCCTCCACGATCACGGTGCCCTTGGTCCTCCAGTCCAGGCCGTTTGCTGTAAACTTGGGCACAGATAGCCCTCACCACCCACCCTGGAAATCAGAGGGACACGGACAGTGAAGTCAGCCCTCAGACCAACTTATCTGGTCTCTCACCCGACCTGCTGAGCCCCAGACCACAAACCAACCCCAGTGGGTTCCAGGGATCTCCACAGGATTCTGAGGCTGCAGCCCAGAGACACGGGAGAACTGAGTGGGATTCGGGGATGGAGGGACCCGGAACCGGAAATGGGTCAAAAACAGAAAACAGGCGGGAGGCGGCCCTGAACAGACGCCTCGCAGACAGTCAAGTCAATCATCTGAGCCTGTGGAGTCTCCCTCAGAGAACATGCACACGCCTGTAAACTTCTGGAGTCTTCCGATGCCCTCAAGTACTCCCTGGACCTCAAACTGCTAAGCCCTGAAGATGTGGTTTTTCTGAACAAACTCAGGAACAAGTGAGCAAACGGTGATTCTGTTGCAGGCTCCGCCCACGCTGGGGCTCCTTGCTCCTGGAAGCTGTTTTTAGGAAGTGACGTCAGAGCCATCCCCACCTCGCCGACCGGATCCTCTTTGCCCTGGGGGGAATTCTCCTCCTCCTCCTGCAGAGTCGGGTGGTCCATGCTCTCCCTGGCAGCCCTCCCTCCCTTCAAGGGTATTAGTCACGTACCCTGTTGTCACTCCCGTGAGACCCCGGGCTCCGTTTACCTGGGCCTCTTCCTTAAGGAACCATGAGTCACAGGGGAGGGACGTGCCCTGCTCACCCAGGCTCCTCTGCAGTAGCCCAGGGCAGGCAGTGAGATGCTGGTAAAACCGATTGTGGGAAAGGATGCTGAGAGGGCTTGGGCACTGGGTTTCCAACACTTTGCATTCTCCCATGTGATGAAAAGGCATTTACTCCTCAGATCTCAGAGCACACACAATTTTACAAAGGCCTGTTAAGATGACACAGTGTTGCACGGTCTGAAGAGTCCTTTTGTGAAATTACCTCTGGAATTTGAGGTACCCCAACGCTCCAAAACTGCTCTGGAATTCTTACTTACTCTGAAAACCAACCGTATCTGCTTCCCACGGGAAATGTTTTACAGTGGCCTTTGGCAAAAAGCAATTCGATTCTCTAACTGGACCCCAGCCATAGGCATGAGCTTCCATGTATAAAGTAGCGTCTTCTCCCTGGGAGGGAAGAGGGAATATGAATGGGGCCAAGGGATGAAGCCCCAAAAGGCCCTGAAAAAGGCTGAGGGTGGGTTAGGGGTTGGGGGAGACAGGGTTGTGCCCCAAGCCCAGCTGTTCAGTGTGCAGAATTAAAACAGATCTTTAGCAGGTAAAAGTGCTTCCCAGGCAGTCAGAAATGTGGAGATGCAAGCGGTAGATGCAGACATTCAATGCAACAGTGTCATTGGGGGTTTCATCAGACATCTCAGAATCCAGAAGAGGACATCCCAGCTGCGTCTCACTCAGGACACTGCCCACCACGGGGAGTCCCCACTGGGAACACATCCTCGTGAGCCCTCTGACCCCGTCTTGTATCTTCCTCCCTCCCCTTGCCCTGCTGCGTCCTGATGGCCTCCTGGCTCCCGCCTCAGGGCCTTTGCACCTGACGCTCTGTCTTGTGCAAACGCTGCTCCTCCCTCCCAGCACTGCCTGGCTCACTTCTGCATGTCCTGCCAGGTTCTACTTGGGCATAACCTTCTCAGGAGGCCTCCTTGGACCACTCTGCTAAGTCACCCGTTCCTCTCTCTACCTCATTCTCCCATCGCACTGAACACTAGGAGCTTTTCTCTTTACTCACCTGTTTGTTTGCTTCTTGTCTGTCTCCCTCCACCCACACCTCACCTGAACAAAGTTTTCACTAGAGCAGGGACTCCAGGTGCCCACCTGCTGTACCCCAGATAGTCGCCGAATGAGCAGAAGAACAAATGAACAAAATATTCCCTTGCTCCATCAAAGCAGCTGGACCCTCTCTCAACAGCTTCCCCAGGGTGTCTGTGACTTGGGTGTCAAGGACTTCCCCATTGGTGCCAACAATCGATGCCTGCATGAGGCTCCTGGCAAAGCCCAGTGCAGGCATTTGCTGACCAGACCTCCTGGTTTTGAAGCTTCATGTCCAGATGGATTCAGGTCCTTAGAAGCAAGCACCTGGACCTCACTAGGTTCACAACTCTCTGAAACGCCTCCACGCTACCATGACTCAACATCCTGGCCATGGATCTGTCACCAAAGCCCAGAGCAAGAAAGGATGTTTTGGTTCCCACTGCACTTTTTGTTCTTCATGAACCCCCATAGGCAGGCAGTGCCTCCACATTCCCCAAGTTTCATATCTGGCTTACCCACTGTGTAACTGCCATTTGTGATGGTGACGTATTTTAACTGTATCGTATGGATATAATAGAAGGCTTTTGCAGCAGACTTTGCTTCTTTGGGCATATTGTTATTATGGTGGATAAGGGGGTGTGATAACATCAGAAGATTAGATTTTACCTCTTTATGGAAAATTAACTCTGAAACCAAACATCCTAGGATTTCTGCTTCCTGGGGCCATGGCTCCTGACTTCTGGGTGGCAGAGCTCTGTCCTACACCAGGGAGCCCTGCAGTCACTGTGGTCACCAGGTGCCACCTGTAGACTAAACAGAAGTCTCATGTCGTTTAAACAGAGCTCAGACACTAAAGCATCCGCCTGCGATGTGGGAGACCTGGGTTCGATCCCTGGATTGGGAAGATTCCCTGGAAAAGGGAACAGCTTCCCCCTCCAGCAGGCTTGCCTAGAGAATTCCATGGACAGAGGAGCCTGGCAGGCTACAGTCTGTGGGGTCTTAAAGAGTCAGACACAACTGAGAGAGGCTTTCATGTTCATGGATTTTGGGACCAATGAGTTATGACTTCACATAGCTATTTTTATGTATTTGTCAATCAGTCTGTGCCAAACTGCACCCATGGTCATGCTAACCTCCCAGGGATCTTTGTCTTCAGGGAGATTTAAAATCTTTGGAATGTGGAATCTTTGCAGCAATGCAATATGTTCAAGATGAGATATTCATCATTAGAAGATCATAGAGCCTATCAACTGAAGGAAAAAAAAGTACAATCTAAAACCTGAAAGTTATGTTTTATTTGGCAAACTTGCTGAGGACTTAAGGCTGGAGGCAGGCTCTCAGATTGCTCCAAAGAGGCAAGGGAGGGGCCAGGATAACTAGAGATCTCTTCAAGAAAATTAGAGATACCAAGGGAACATTTCATGCAAAGATGGGCTCGATATGGACCTCACAGAAGCAGAAGATATTAAGACGAGGTGGCAGGAATACACAGAAGAACTGTACAGAAAAGATCTTCATGACCCGGATAATCACGATGGTGTGATCACTCATCTAGAGCCAGACATCCTGGAATGTGAAGTCAAGTAGGCCTTAGAAAGCATCACTACGAACAAAGCTAGTGGAGGTGATGGAATTCCAGTTGAGCTGTTTCAAATCCTGAAAGATGATGCTGTGAAAGTGCTGCACTCAATGGAACAACAGACTGGTTCCTAATAGGAAAAGGAGTACGTCAAGGCTGTATATTGTCACCCTGCTTATTTNCTGCAAGGAGATCCAACCAGTCCATTCTGAAGGAGATCAGCCCTGGGATTTCTTTGGAAGGAATGATGCTAAAGCTGAAACTCCAGTACTTTGGCCACCTCATGCGAAGAGTTGACTCAATGGAAAAGACTTTGATGCTGGGAGGGATTGGGGACAGGAAGAGAAGGGGACGACAGAGGATGAGATGGCTGGATGGCATCACTGACTCGATGGACATGAATCTGAGTGAACTCTGGGAGTTGGTGATGGACAGGGAGGCCTGGCATGCTGCGATTGTCAGACACGACTGAGCGACTGAATTGAATTGAACTGATGCAACAAAGACCATGTAGTCAGGATATCAGAAAGGTCACCATTAAATAATGAAAACCAGACATCTCCAGTTAATGAACTGACCACTTTTCTAGGTGGTGCTAGTGGCAAAGAATCCGCCTGCCGATGCAGAAGACACGCAGATTCAATTTCTGGGTCGGGAAGATCCCCTGGAGGAGGGCACGGCAACTCACACCAGTACTCTTCCCTGGAGTATCCCATGGACAGAGGAGCTTGGTGGGCTACAGTCCGTGAGATCGGAAAGAGTCGGACACAACTGGAGCGACTTAGCGTGCACACGCTGTGTACAAGGAGGTACAAGAGCTTGGACTCATTGAAACCAGAGATCATACGCGCCTCCGCCCAGGGCCAGCATCCTGTCCTTTCTCATCCTGAGTCCCCTCGGGTGCCCTGCTTAGGGCGGGTGCAGTGGCTGAGGCCTGCAGCATCCTTCATTTACTGATACGGCAGGTGGCATTCTGCATTCACAAGACAGTGAAGGACAAGTTCAATCACACACACCGCGGGACTCAGCGTTGAAGCCAACACTCATGTGGATGTTTCCTCTTCTCAATTTCTTGTCTGGCATTTACCTCACTTCATGCCTCACTCTGCCTCTCCTGGTAACCAGCAACACATCAGCAACAAAACTGACATCTGCATTCAAACTGTAATACACCCTTAATACTAAAGTAAAGGGCACCAGACCCTTTGCTGCTGATGACACTTTTTTAGCTGGCCATAGAGCAGATGTCTGCGGAAGACTGCCTTCCGAGTGCCTGGCGATTTCTCTCCAGAACTTGTTCACCTGTCTCCGACTCCTTGACCTTGGAACCAGGCTCCCTGCAGACCGGAGCGGAGTCTTGTACTCCATGCTGGGCCCTTGAGTCCAGGGTGAGCAGAGGTAGGAAGTTCACACACAGGGAGGTGAACTAGCACTTGGACGTGGTTTTAGGGCTGCACTTCGGCCATGGCTGTGTGAGTGTGACAGGACGGGGTAGGTCTGAAAGTAGGCCCGTGCTGCTGGGATTTTGTGTCAGCTCACTAAAGCTCGTTGCTAGATTCGTAGTAACCCTTGCTATCTGCTGCTGCTGCTGCTGCTAAGTCACTTCAGTCGTGTCCGACTCTGTGTGATCCCATAGATGGCAGCCCACCAGGCTCCCCCGTCCCTGGGCTTCTCCAGTCAAGAACACTGGAGTGGGTTGCCATTTCCTTCTTCAATGCATGAAAGTGAAAAGTGAAAATGAAGTCGCTTGGTTGTGTCTGACCCTCAGCGACCCCATGGACTGCAGCCTTCCAGGCTCCTCCGTCCATGGGATTTTCCAGGCAGGAGTTTTGGAGTGAGGTGCCATCGCCTTCTCCGCTTGCTGCCTGAGACCCGTGAATATCAGGTGTGTGTGTCACCCACGGGGGCCTCTCCCAGACTTCCCCATCTCTCTGTGCATCGCTCACCTGCCATTCCAGGCTTATCTCAGCCCAGGTGACCTCTGGGAAACCCAGCTGGAGGATGAACACTGGGTCCAGTGCCTTCTCCACCACAGGCGAGAGGGAGGGCCAGATCCCAGCAAAGAGAGAGGCCATCTCCTCCCCCAAGCAGGCCAAGCCACTTTAGTTTATCAAATTTACAAATTTTGTTTAGTCACTAATTTAAATTTTTCATAAAAGTCCTATCTGCTGTTAAGGAAGACGTTTGCAATCCAAGCTCTGGTCTGCATTTTCAGTAAAAAAAACTCTTTTCCCTGAGTCAAAAAAGCATTCATCTCATGAGTGATTCGAAGGCCATGTATACTGTGGTGGGTTCCAGGATGTTGCTTGAGAGAAGAGACATACTGAATTGTACAAATGTGGTCGCTTTTTTGAGTAATTCAGACAAGGACATAAGTTCTCTGGTGTCCTGAAGATGACGCAGGACAGAGAAAGGGCAGACAGGTGAGAGTCCGGGGGCCTGGACCCCCGGCCCTGCGGGACCGGGTCCCTGCCCTCCAGCATCATCCACGTGGCCTTGAACGAGCATTTAACCCTGCGGTCTGTGCCCACCTCTCCTTGGAATTCCCTCTTCACAGCCCCCAGGGCTGCAGCTGCCGCGTACAGTCTGATGACTCAAATGCTCCTCTGTCCCAGAGCCCTGCCCGCATCCAGCCCCCTCCACAGCCTGTAGCTTTCTAGATCTCAGACAGACAAGTTGAATTAGTCCCCATGCCATCTTCGCCATCCCCTAGCTGGACTGGCAGCACCAACAACTCCGGAGTTGCTCTGTCAAGGCCAAGAGGAGTGAGAACTCCCCCAGCTTTTAAGCCTGATCTCTCAGCCACTCCCACGATGGCCTGAATTAACCTAATTGGTCTCAATCTATCTGAAGCCCATTTGTTCCAAATACTCTCTTCCTTCTCAAGGATTCTGCTGGAACACCAGGCAGCTAAAGTCTCTCTGTTGGGAATAGTTCCCTGCTCCTCACCACCCACAGATTCCACCTACAGCTCCGTAGGGGGCATGACCTGTCTACCCCTCCAGGTCCATCCCAAAGCCCCTCCCACTTTCACCCAACACTCCAACCACAGGGCACCCTGTATGCAGGTCAGGCCACTGTGCCCACTGGGGGTCGTTGTTCTCCCCACACAAAATCCTCCACCCCCGCTGTGGCCCCCTGAAGGGGACCTCATTTGCTTTTCCAAGTCCAATCCAGATTTCAAATCCTCAAGGAAGCCTTCTCGAGGAAAGAGACCCTCAGGATAACTGTTGCGTTCTTCACTCTGCATATATCAGGATATCAGTGTATATCAGTCTGCGTTTATATGTTCTCTTTTCCCCACACCCAGCACGATGCTGAGAGGTAATCAGTGTGCAGTGAACATTTGTGGGATAAATGACTGGAAATTAAATGAACACAAATACCCACAGGTGGTTAGTAGAAAACTCCTTCTGCTGAAGATGTGAAGGAAACCTTGGACAGTCCTCAGACCCACTTTGGAAAAGAGTTACTCAGTCATATTTACAAATGAGGTGCTCCTTTAGGAAAATGTGTCAATGTCTCAAACTATCTCCATTTTATAGGCTATCCCTTTCAATGAGAAGGAATACAATGGTTGTCTCTAGAGGACTTAATAGTGAGTCTAAAACAGAATTAAATTCTATTGGCGAAAGACAATGTCCTTAGAGAGTTACATGCTTCGAAAGGAGGACTAACGCTATTTATCATGCAGAGAGAGACTGAACTAAGAATCTCTAGCCCTGTTTTCCCCTTTGTTCTTTTAAATTACAAAATATGAAGAGAGAGGAAAGCCTGAAACTGCAAAATAATTTAGATGAAGCGAAGGTAGGCAGCCTCTAGTGCATGCTTCAGGCTAAGTCGCTTTAGCTGTGTCTAACTATTTGCAACCCCAAGGACTGTAGCCCACCAGGTTCCTGTCCTGTGATTTTCCAGGCAAGAATACTGATTTGCCATGCCCTCTTCCTTACAAATAGCTGTGAAAAGAAGAGAGGCAAAAAGCAAAGGAGAAAAGGAAAGATATAAGCATCTGAATGCAGAGTTCCAAAGAATAACAAGAAGAGATAAGAAAGCCTTCTTCAGCAATCAATGCAAAGAAATAGAGGGAAACAACAGAATGGGAAAGACTAGAGATCTCTTCAAGAAAATTAGAGAGACCAAGGGAACATTTCATGCAAAGATGGGCTCGATAAAGGACAGAAATGGTATTGACCTAACAGAAGCAGAAGATATTAAGAAGAGGTGGCAAGAATACACAGAACTGTACAAAAAAGATCTTCACGACCCAGACACTCATGATGATGTGATCCCTAATCTAGAGCCAGACATCTTGGAATGTGAAGTCAAGTGGGCCTT